>VXBA01003360.1:293059-338848 GCA_013399895.1 Serilophus lunatus
CCCTAACCCTTACCCTAACCCTAACCCTAACCCTTACCCTAACCCTTACCCTAAACCTTACCCTAACCCTAACCCTAACCCTAACCCCTTACCCTAACCCTAACCCTAACCATAACCCTAACCCCAGCCGGACAGGGGAAGGAGAATAAGATGGTGAAATACTCGTGGGTTGGGATAAGGCAGCTTACTAAAGCAAAAGCAAATTTGTGCACACAAAAGTGAAGCAGAAAATAACAACAAGGTTTATTTTCTACTTACCATCAGCAGTGATGGCCAGCCACATCCCAAGAAGCAGGGCTTCAGCACACGCAGTGGTTTCTTAGCAGGCAGCCACTGGAAACAATGAAGGCTCCCCCCTCCCTGCTCCTTTCCTTAGCTTTTATATCTGAGTGGTGAGGAATATCCCTTTGGTCAGTTTGAGTCAGCTGGCCTACACAGTTGTGTGTCTTGTCCTCAGCTGGGGAAGGAACATTACAGTCCTGATGCTGTGCTTAGTAGTAGTCAAAACACTGCTGTGTTATCAACACCCTTCTAGCTACCAATACAAAGCACAGCACTGTCAGGACTGCTCCCTGCACAGAAAACTGCTCCAAACATCTCACAAATGGAAGCATTCAGTGCCATATGCAGTATCTCCCATACCATTAAAGGTGTTCTGTGGCTGATTTTTCATAAAACCACAGTAATGGTTCTCTATATTAAGCCAGTACACAATGATAGAGATTTACCCCCATTTTGTTTGTGAAATTCTTGAGCAATGTTCATTATTAGCATTATTGAGTAATGTTATTATTATCTCATACTTTTCTTTTCTGCAGATGCAGCAACATTAAGGACAAAGAAGTTTGCATTCATATTTAGATACATTCAAAATGTTGTGTGGTGGGAAAAAATCTTACTTTGCTGCTATGGTGTGCATTATTACTGTAACATCGATGGTCACAGTTTCGTATCTTAGGTTCCAGAGACCTTCTCGCCAGCCAAAAATAGTTCAAGAACATAGTGAATGTAGAGGGAAAACTGCCAATAGCACAATAACGCCATTAAAAGATAACAGAACTTTTATTATATCCCCATACTTTGATGACAGAGAAAGCAAAGTCACTCGTGTGATTGGGATTGTTCACCATGAAGATGTGAAACAACTCTACTGCTGGTTCTGCTGCCAGCCCAATGGAAAGATCTATGTATCAAATGCAGAAATCGATGTTCACTCCGATAGATTTGGATTCCCTTACGGTGCAGCAGATATAGTTTGTTTGGAACCTGAAAACTGTGATCCAACACATGTATCCATTCATCAGTCTGCACATGGAAATATTGACCAGCTGCCCAGGTTTGAAATTAAAAACCGCAAGCCTGAGCCATTTCCTGTTGACTTCACTGTGTGCATCTCAGCCATGTTTGGAAACTACAACAATGTCTTGCAGTTCATACAGAGTATGGAGATGTACAAGATTCTGGGAGCACAGAGAGTGGTGATCTATAAGAACAACTGCAGCCATCTGATGGAGAAAGTCTTGAAGTTTTATATAGAAGAAGGAACTGCAGAGATAATTCCCTGGCCAATAAACTCACACCTCAGAGTTTCCTCTACATGGCACTTCCAGCAAGATGCAAAAGACATTGGCTACTACGGCCAAATCACAGCTCTCAATGACTGCATATACCGTAACATGAGAAGGAGCAAGTTTGTGGTCCTTAATGATGCTGATGAAATAATTCTGCCCCTTAAGCATCCAAACTGGAAAACGATGATGAGCAGCCTTCAGGACCAAAACCCAGGGACTGGCATTTTCCTCTTTGAGAACCATATCTTCCCAGAAACCTTCTCCACTCACATGTTCAACATCTCATCCTGGAATACCGTGCCAGGCGTTAACATATTACAGCATGTCCACAGAGAGCCTGACAGGAAATATGTAATCAATCCCAGGAAAATGATAGTTGATCCACAAAAGGTGATTCAGACTTCAGTCCACTCTGTCCTACGTGCTTATGGGAACAGTGTCAATGTTCCCATGGACATTGCCCTTGTTTATCACTGTCGGAAGCCCCTTCAAGGAGACCTTCCCAGAGAGTCTCTCATCAGGGACACATCCCTTTGGATATACAACTCATCGTTAATCAAGAATGTTAACAAGGTGCTGTCTCAAACCCTACTGTAAGCTCAAAAGTGAAACCCTCCTTTGAAAAGGAGGGAAAGTGGAGAGCCACTCATGTTGTGGGGAGGCAGCAGATATCTTTCAAAGATCTCATTAAAATGATTTCCACATTAATTTTACATTTTGCAGTTATTATTTAGGGCATCTATAGCAGAGCCATGAGTCTTTCAATCATGACGAGCTTTCTACTTGCATGCTACAGGGCAAGGTAGAAAAGGAGAATTTAGAATTCTGCTTAAAACTTTTCTGCAACTTGTGAAATACTTGTGGTGGAATCCCTTTTCTACTACCACTTCACAGCTTTTTGCAAACTGTAGCATTTGCTTCACAGTGGTTGCAGCACCTCCCAAAGTCTGTATCAACAAACTGGCAGCTGTGTTTACAGCCCAGGTGCCTGCTGCGTGGGTGCTTTTTGCTTGGCAAAGGATTCATTTAGAATTTTAGACTCGTGGCTTGAAAGGGTCATCTGGAAGTGTAATTGATAGCATGCTTTGCTCAGAACTTAGGTTGGCTGGACACACAAACTCTCTGGGCACCCTGTTCCAGACTTAATTCTCCACTGTGATGTTGGTTTTCTGTTGTTGCAGTTCATGACCATTGGCCACTGTCTTGCTGCATAAGGCTGAGGTGAGTCTGCCTTTGTAGCTTTGACTTTATAGCTCCTTATTAGTTACCTGAAGAGAGTAGCAGTGCCTCCCTTCCTTTTGCCCACCATCAGCTTCCCTTCCCCCACTGTTTTTTCTGGAAGGCTGAATTTGGCCTTCTCGTGCTCCTCCTCTTTGTGCGTCATCACGGTCACTAAACAAGTAGTTACCCAAGTTCTCCCACTTTACTGATCATGGTACAGTGACATTTCTGGCACGCCCCTGTTTAAAGCTAACAGTGTTTTAGAGGTGGCAGCTTCATAGGAAGCTTAGTTATCCCACACATCATACACAGAGTAGTTACTTCCACATGAAAAATGTTGATACCTGCTGTTGAAGACAAGTTATTGGAAGCTTTCTATTTCATGTAAGCTCGAAGAGATCATAGTTTATGCCCCAGTCAATGCAGTTTGAATGGAGAGTTGTGAGTTTGGCATCAGTTTTTTAAAATCCTTGACCACAAACATATTTTTCAAAGTAAACTTGTATGAATAAAGGTGGAAAACTGATTGCTTAAGACTCTGGCCATGTATTTGAGGAGGCACTGCTCCACTGTGACTTCATGCAGTTCCTAATGCATCACACGAATGTGGATTCTTGCATATGAAAAACTCCCCTTCCACTGGAGTAATTAATAGTGATGACATTGGGAAACCTTGGCCTTCATACTAAGTATGAAATTAGGTTTCTTTGGAGAGCGGGAAGAAAAAAATCATACTAACAATAGTAATGCTAATGGTTTTGTCTTTTCAAGGACAGGAGCCAATCTTAATGAAAAGTCATGTTTTTACAGTGTGTAAAAAAAAAATAGACATTAAGGAGAGATTTTATTTTAAGGGAGGAGGAGAAACCAACCTAAAGCACTTCTAAAGCACGTGATGTTGTAGATACAGCTTTTAAATACACGTCAAATAGCACAAAAGCATGTGGCTTAGCATTTGCTACTCAAAAGTTACCTTGTGTGTACATCAGATCTCCTATGATGATCAAGAAGACCTTTTTTCAATTCCTGTGCTTTTCTTCAGACTTTCGATTTTTTTTTCCTAGAGAAGTGGCATTCTGTCATTTGCTCTTATTTTTGAACTCTAGATGTAGTAACTACTTTAAGTGCATTACATTAACTGCAACTATTGGAAAAAATGAACGGCTGGTGAACATAAGAAAGTGACTTGCTGTAGAGATTGAACATCACCTTCCCGTTCATTATATTTCTACCTAACTGTGAACTAAATTATAAGACAACTACAGGAAATACTGATCAAGCTGTTCTGAGTTGTGATGCACACTCAGGTTCTCCAAGGTTGCAATGGCAAGCTCTGTCAGAGAGACGAAAAAGTGTCTCCTTCTTTCTGAGGAGAGACCATACTGACATATTGCTGAACTTAGTTAACCAAATTTTTATTAACATCTGATCCTAGTAAAAGGACTCTTTTGACTCTTCTATTTCAAAGGCTAAGTATTTAAAGCTACCAAAAGGAAAAAAAAACACTTTGAAGAGAAAGATTCTGGAGAAAGAAAGGGTTTGCTATCTTCTCGTTTTTGTTAAGTAACCACACACTGTAACCAGTACCTGCTTTTACAAGTACAAAAGCCTATGGTTCTAAAATAGTAGCTTCACCTTCTGTTTCTACAACAAAAAAACCAGGTCAGAAGTCAGGTCAAGCACTTCATTTCAGACTTGATAGCAGATATGAATGGTTTAAACATTACAAGCTATGCTTCAGAACCCAAATAGGTATATTTAAACACGAGTATAGACAAAACGTTGTGGTGAATACTGTTAGCATGCTGTATTGCATTATGTCCAAAACAACCCATTCCCAAATGCCCAATTAAAAGTAAATGATTGTGCATTGCATGATGATACCATTGGGTGTGCAGCTTTGGTTCATGCAAAGTCTCATTTTATGGACACACTGCTGATAGTCCATATATTCCTGAAGATTCTGCATATTTGAGCTTTTCAGCCATGTTCTTTCCATAATACCAAATGGATACTATGGTCTGGCATACTGGTGGCAAAAACCAAGCCCGTATCGTTTTGGCCATTTAGTCCATTTAACCAAGACATTTCACCAGCCAAAAAACTTGAACCTCTCTTTGACTTTCTATATTCTGGTAGAGGCCAGCGGCTTATCAGTTTTTCAGTCCTCAAGTCCATTATATACAGGTATCTGTTATCAAACAGTAGAGCAAATATTTCTCCAAAGCCCAGCAAGGACACATTTGAGAAGTCTGGAGGTTTGATCACCCTAGAAGACAAGAAAACGGTGTTAGAAACTCCCTTACAATGTACTCATGATCTTGAATTACCAAACCAAATCCTTATGTGTCTATACTCATCATTCTGAAAGAATTTAGAAAGAAGTGGATACATATTTTTCATATTAAAAAACTGAACACTTAGCTGCAGTCAGTCCTGTAGTTTCAGTTCTGACTCTGTGCATTCAGGATACTCTTTCGTAAGTAAATAAAAGTCTGGGTTTGAAAGGGATTGTTTTACAGAGCACAAGGCAAAAAAAAAAAGCCTTGTTTCCAGATACACACAAAAGAGCAAATATACTTCTGTTTTACAGTAAATTTCCACAGGGATCTCAAATCTCAGTATCTTTAAGAGGTAATTCTTTCGACCACTCTTTTAAAAGGAGAAATACAACACAGAAATGCCTTCTTGTGATAGGCAGGTAAGATAAATCATCCAAGACTGGTCCTTAGCTGAAAGGTGGAGAAACAAAAGTATTTGTTAGCCCCTTAACACCTTTACGATACTTTCCCTTATTAAATAAAAGTGGGAGCAGAAATTGAAGAGCTGAGTTTTGCACAACTGACTGTATATTTGATCACAGCATTACATAAAGCACAGAACTGAGGCTCAAAAATGTATGGAGATGAAAATCTGTTCTCAGCAGTATGAGAACACCTTTCTCCTTTGAAAGATGGGAGGGTAAACTAAGAGGTGAAATTACACAGTTATTCTTACTGATAAGAAGCACTTGTTTTGGAGTAGATCTTTCAATGGTAGATACTCCACATATATTCAGGCTATTTAAATTAAGAACCTGCTAGCAATTCTGAAATTCTAACTGACGCAGCCTCATTCTTTTATGGAAACTGAATGCCATCATGTTTGATCCATTACTGCAGTCTGATAGATTTCACTGCCATTCCACAGTGTTGTCAAGAAGGACAGATCAGCATGCTGCCAGAAGCCAAAACAGCAATCAAATGATTCATAATACCAGATAAGAAACTAGAATTCAACATGGCAATTTGTGTAAAATGTTTGCAGAATTTTTATCAAGATTCTTTTGGTTCGCATCTAAACTAAGTTATTAAAACTAGTATGTTCTACTTCATATTTATTTAAAGAAGACTTGAATCCTAAAATGAAAGGTTTACCTGAGAATATCATAGCTGGCAAAATCCCACTGGTATAGTCCTAGTGCTGAACTGCACACTATGTATTTACCATCAAAGTGCAGTCTGGGCTGTAGGGAGATGCTGCGATCTTCAGAAACAGACAGTGTTTTTAAGCACTTGCAGTTTATTTCCCTTCCAATAGGCCAAATCTACAATTAAAACACAGTTTAACACCATAAAAAAATCGTATTATAAACTGTTACACAAATAGAGCAAGCCTCACAGTCACAGCAAGCACACAGTAAATGTGTGCATGTTTTCTTCAGAAAGGAAATATTTTCCCCTTTAGGAAGGGGCGTCAGTTCTCCAAGTGACTTGTCTTACAGTACTGTTGTAGTACATGTTGTTGTTTCTAGCCTAAAAAGTCTCAGTGAAAATGGGTGCTTTAAAGAATGGCAAAACGAAAAAAAAAAAAATCAAACATCCAATTCGGACAGAAACGGTGATAGTGTTTCAGTGATGAAGCACTTCCATGGCCACAAGTTTCCAGCACTCTCCAATCCCAAAGTCCCCAACAGTAATGGTACTGGCAGTTAAGTGTTTCACTGTCAAGTTAGCACAGTAGGCATGCACTGAAAGCACTGATTCTTTGCATTAATCATTTGAATCTAAATGTTATGATAAGCATTGAAAAATTAGCTTCCAAAGAGCTTCATGCCTTGTATACAGCCTCACAAGCAGGAAACAATATTGGAGAAAATAAAGCCTTATATTATCTGTGAAGTTCAGCAAAGCACTAAAGCATTTTATTTCCCTGTGTATCGAAACAGTATCTGTGTGATATATCGTACATACCTTGATTTCATATTTATCTGCACTTAGGAGGATATGATCCCCAGGACTATGCATAAGAGATTTGACTTTGCAGTTCTGCAAAACTACCTGTAATTAAAGGATGTAATGATTTATGTCGATAACCAAGCTTTCATTTACATTTTTCACTTCACTGACCACCTGCATACTCTACTCTGCCCCTGTATAAAAGTGAGACAAATACTTTTAGCAACTGAAGGAAAAGGACAGCTTCCACTTTTCTTGTTCTGCTAGTGACAAATTACTCTATTAATATGCACACAAACATACTTCACCTGTAGAGTCACCCCTGTCTTCCAAGTTCTGATATAATCAGAAGAAAAATACTGTTTCATGTTCAGATTTTTGATACCAAGATCGTTGGATTTTTTTTACATAATTCATAAGAGCAGCATTCTTTCAGAACCAGTTTTTATTCAGTCTTTGAATCAAACCCTAACATTACTCCAGCTGCTCTGGAATAGAAACATCCTCAGTGGTCTGAAAAGTTTAATTACAGCTTAAATATTTTTCCTATTGAAATACTATTCTGCAGTATTTCCAGATATTTTTGAGATTCTACAACTAGTTGCAGGGTTAGGAATAAGAAAAAAACCTTACAACATATGTTACAAATTTAGTGCGTTCGTGAAATTAATTAGAAATCAATATTCCCACCTTAGTGACCCATTCTGTGTGTCCAGTAAGGGTGTTCAGGCACGTTCCTGTTGATAAGGCCCATACTTTCACAGTGAAGTCTGCAGAGCCACTGACCAGAATATCAAGTTCATCATTGTAATCCACACTAAAAACTACAAGCAAAGAGGTACTAAATAAGAAATACCAGTCTCTATCCATGTGTTTTTCTATGAGAATCTAATGAGTAGCCTCTCAATTCACAGGCTACTACATCTTTAACTGTTGTTCCTGAACCATATGCACGAATTGTTGCTCTGGATTCTTAATTTTACATTGCAAAGTTATTGGGCTTTTTGTCCAAATTAAGAGCACGTACATCAGCGGTTCCTTCTTTATGGCAAAGTGTAACTTAAGCTAGTTCTGATTTCCAGAGTTCTA
The DNA here is from genome assembly GCA_013399895.1 of Serilophus lunatus. Taxonomy (NCBI): domain Eukaryota; kingdom Metazoa; phylum Chordata; class Aves; order Passeriformes; family Eurylaimidae; genus Serilophus; species Serilophus lunatus. The sequence goes on from VXBA01003360.1 coordinate 301,158, forward strand.
GTAAGGAAATTCCAGCAAGGATTAGTACATTTCATAGATATCTGTACTCAAAGGGAAACAGACATCTGAGTTGAGGATATTTTGAAGCAGAGGACAGAGAATTAATGATTATAAGAGAAATACAAACACAGATTCCCAGGTCCTATTTTGTTCTTTGCTGTAAGTTCATGGACAGTCTGGGGATATAAAGACTGGCCATGGCAATATGCTACCTAAGATTTGCATCTCTTTGGCAGTCCTGAAACTACTGACTAACCATGGCATTTTGTATTACTTCCATGCAACTGCAAAACACTACGTGGCTAAGCTCTGTTATATTCAGGGACAGATTTAGGTCTGTTTTGTTTGCTGCCCCTGAAACTGAGGTGACTCAGATAACCGAGGACAGAGCCTAAAAAACCAAAAATGCTAGCGTGCAAAGAGCTAACTAAATGATAATTTGTTTGATGATGATACGTTACTTTAGTTGACTGGTGAAATTACAAATTGAAAATTTTACCATACCTGCACCAGTGTGTCCTCTAAAATGCTGTGTCTTTGCCCCAGAGCTCCATTCCCAACAGGCTACTGTATTATCAAAAGATCCTGTTACAAGCTTTTGTTCATCAAACTTCACGGCAGCACAGGTGTGTGTCTGGATACCATATATGCACTGACCTGTGCTTACATCCCACAGTTTTGCAGACAGGTCATCTGATCCTATAATATGAAAGAACAGGACAATTGAAAGCAAAGAGTAAATAATATTTCCGATCCTATACTCATCTTTGTTCATCTGAGTATTTACATGGAATCACAGAATGGTTATGATTGGAAGTGACCTCTGCAGGTTAACTCTTCCAATCCCCCTACTCAAGCAAGGCCACTCACAGCCCAAGACCGTGACCAGACATCTTTTGAGTAGGTCCAAGGATGGATGTTCCACACTGGGCAACCTGTGCTCAATCACAAGTACGAATCACTCTCATAGTAAAAAAGTATTTTAAAGGGAACCTCTTGTGTTTCAGTCTGTGTCCACTGTCTCTTGTCTCATCATTGGGCACCACTGAAAAGAGCCTGGCTGCATCTTGTCTGCATCCTCACTTCAGCTATTGATAACACCCTGATCCCTCTCTTCTTCGGGATAAGAAGTCTCAGGTCTTTCAGCTTTTCTTCACGTAAGAGATGCTCCAGCCCCTTCATCATTTTCATGGTCTTTTGCTGGGACTCTCCAGTGTGCCCACGTCCCTCGTACTGAGGAGCCCACAACTTGACACAGTACTCCTGGTGGGGCCTTACCAGTGCTGAGAAGAAGGGAAGGAACACCCCACTCAACCTGCTGGAAACATCCCTAAAGGAGCCCCGGACACCATTAGCCCTCGTTGCAGCAGGGGCCGTTCACTTGGTGTTTACCAGTACCCCCAGGTCCTATTCTGCCAAGCTGCTTTCCAGTTTGGTGGCCCCTGCCATATACTGGTGCCCTGGAGTTGATCCACCTAAGAGGCAGGGCTTGGCACTTCCCCTCATTGAACTTTTTCTCATTAAATAGTATTTTCCACTTGCTCAAAAGGAAATAAGCACTAGCCTTAAGTCCCTTTTTTTTAAAAGTGCTAGCACTGGAGAGCAGAACAAAACTCTGGATCCTTACACCCGTCGTTTCTGCTGGTGGTTTCAGCACGAAAGTGTCAGACAGTTTTAACAATGGTGTTTCCTGTATATTAACATTCCCTGCTGAGTAGGGAAGTGAAAGACTGGCTACAGTCTAGGTGGTTTCTAGTAACCATCTCAAAGTACCAACAAATGTAGGAGTACTTAGTTTGTATTCCCAACTGATCCGTACGACATTGTCATCTCCAATGACTGGGAAATCCTTGGAATGTGCTCTGACAGCAGCTCATTGTAACTCTATCGCTATTCTTTCATATTTAACACTTCCTTTGTGTTCTGTATTCTTAAGTTTAAAGTGAAATCTTGAAGTCTGCAGTGTTTAGGGAGGAAGCTGAAATTATGTGCCAGTCAGATGAGTAGCAAGGTTAAATCTGGTTTAAAAGCACTCAGGTTCAGAACCGAAAGCACTGACAGTCTTGTTTCAAGGAAGAAGATACGACTTTTTCTGCCACGCTTTGGGAGACTGAAGTGCTCACACAGTCCAACCAAGGCCCCTTTAACTGAAAGTTATCCTCTAGAAGGATAACTGAGCTATCTGTACTTCTCAAATGGGCTTACTAATTACAGAACTACAGACTGGAAGAGACCGTAAAGATCATTTAGTTCCAGCCACCCTGCCATGGGCAGGGACAACAACATCTGTTACCAGATCTTTAAACAAGAAAGAAATCGGTCCCCTCGTTTCCTTATTTAAGTGACTAATGAATTTATTAGTGTTTCAGAAATTGGGGGAAACACAAGGTAATTTTGAATCATCTAAACTGCATTCGCACTATGAAAATAATCTGTCTGGTAAAGGAAATGGTCATTAATCATATGGGCAGAAGAGAAAACAAAGAACTGTAAGACTCTCAAATCGTCTGTCCTTCCTACCTGTACACAGAAGTCCATCTTTATAGTAAAGTGCATATACTCTGGCACTGTGTCCAATTAAAGAGGATGTCTCAAAGGCTTCGTGGTCCTTCAGTTGTTTCATCCTTAAAATAGCTTTTAGGTAAACCTTCTTCCAGTGTAGAGGATCCTGAACAGAGTCATCTATCTGCCAACCCAGATTCTTACATGCAGTCTGCCACACCTCTGTACAGGCACTTATAACCTTGTTCCACTGCTTAGAGACGAGGCAACATGTGAGTAAGGTCTGAGGATCAAGCCATTTTAACAGATAAAAACTAAGTTCCAATGGAAGAAGTTTGAGGAAGTCCCTCTTGAGGAGAATCTCTAGATTATTGGAGAGGTGCCTGAGCTGGACTGCTCCACTCAAGCTAATCAGGTGATCCAGAGTTTCATTTTTCTGCAAGTCCGTCAGAGAAAGAAATGTAACAGAAATGTTATCAAGCCATGCTTCAAAGTCCTTTTTCTCCATAAGGTTATGGAAAAATTTACCTGTGATACATCAAAATATTGTATTAGTTCCGTTCAGAAAACAATGTAAGAATCACATCTTTATTACTGGTACATCAGTATCCCAGATGCCATGTTAACACACAGACTGAAGCCACCAAGTGCATTTCAAAATATTCATCTGGTCAGGACTAAGCACTTGCATGCACTTTGAACTTATCACTTGTCCCACATCAGACTTAGAAGTGAATTGTATGCAGCTAGTGAATGTTAGCATTCAGTATGAATGTTAACATCTGCCTTGTTTTAGGTTAACACTGTCAAATTGTGACTTAAATAAGGTAAGGGTTAGTTTAAGTTTCAAACCTATTACAGCAAATGAACAGCATCTTAGAGTTCACTCATGGATTATACTGATGAGAGGCAAAAAACAAAGCCCATAAGCAGTGATAAGCTGGCTACTGACAGAGCTTACTCGCATCTTTCTCCTGAACCATTTAAACACGAAGCAGGTAACTAGTTATTTTTAAAAAAGATACCAAGAGATATTGGATGAATTGGGTGACGGATACATTAGTCATATTTGTTTATTTGGCTCATGGAGAGACCTGAGCTTGTGCTGGTCCAGTATTAGTTCTGACATGCTTGCACTGCTTTGACCTAAATGCATTAAAAAAATTTCCTGTTTTTCCCCCCTATTTTCACAGTTTATTTCCAGCTGAGAATTAACTGTGAAACTGAATATCACCTTCTGACCTACATGATCTGTGTGCGCCTAATACTACCATGTGGCATCTCAAGTTCCTACAATGACCTGGGACCACTGATTAACAAGATAAATGCCAGGCAAACAGTTAAAAAAAATCATAATTATTTATTTTCTCAGGAAGGTCTAATTCCATTCATTAGACAGCTGCCTGAATCGAATAGAGGCTCTCGAACTGAAAGAACTGAGGAATCTCAGTGGGACTCAACGGTGCGTTTGTTTCTACACAGTCACTTTACCTTCCTAGAACAAGTCTTAGACTACACTTCTTATAAGGGCTCAGCAATACAGAGAAGTACAGTCTTCACTATAAAAGGCTGCACATGGCATGTAATTGTTGACAAAACACACAAGAAAGTTCGAGGTGTCAAATGCAAAGAAACAGCTGCTATCGAATCACAAGTTCATACAGTAACTCTTACAGCTGACAGCTTTCCTCAGCACATACAGCCGAGTACATCTGCTGTTCAAACAGGCCTGTGTTCCGTTTAAAACAAACAAAAAAGAAACATTTCGAACAGACTGCCTCTGAATAAGAGCCCGCTGAGCTCTAAGGCGTTTGTTGCATTCAATATGTGAAGCTAATCCTGCAATTAGGGGCTGCTGCGAGGCCGCCGAAACCGCTGCTCGAGCCACGTGCACGGGTCTCTTCCCCAGGTGTTCCGCAGCCGGCGGGATCCGCTCCCCCGCCCGCCCCCAGGTACCTCTTCAAGCAGAGCACGACGAGGGCCGCGAGCCCCGCGCCGCTCACCTCAGGCGGCGGCCCGGCGCGGGCTGTCCCTCGGCGGCCAGTCGCCACGGCTCCCGCGGGCCCCCGGAGCCCGGCACGGGCTGGGGCTTCCCTGCGGCCATCGCTCCACCGCAGGGCCGGCTCTCGGCACTTCCGCGGGCACCCGCGGCGGGAGGTCGCCCTCAGACGAGACCGGGAGCCCCGGGGGCGGGGGGGGCGAGGCCGAGGCCGCGCCGGGAGAACCGGCGGCACCGCGGGCACGGAGCGCTCCGGGGCGCGCGGCTTCCGGCGCACGCCTGACGTCATCACTGCCCGCCGCCGCCCCCCGGCCCCTCCCGTACGCCCCGGGGCCGAGGCCGCGGGTTCGCGCTCGGCGGGTCGCGGGTCGTGCTCCGTGTGAACGTGCCTGGGACCCCTGTGTCCACTGCACGGGTTTATCATCCTGCCTGAACACCGCTTGTGCCTTCTGGTCGAGCCGCTGTGCGTCACTGGAACCATCCAAGAATCTATCGTGAAAAGTGCATCTCTGTGTTACTTGAGAGCCTGGATATAATTGACTTTTTCCTTCAATGGGTACTTAATTTGCATTTATTTTCGTCTGTGTGTAATTGCAGCTTTTGCCGTTGGCTGGAGTCCTGTTCTCCCCGTTTAGCTGGAGGTGCTACCGGTGTGTTAACAAACCAGGATATGGCCTTGGTAACCAAAGGAGGTAATGTTTTCGTATTAAGCATCATAAATTAGAAATCTCAAGTGTCTTTCCACAGGGAAACTGAGAGGGAGCCTCGGGCCACAGCCTCTTCTGGCAGAACACAACTGCAGCTATGTGGGAACGAGCTGTAATTATGTGGGTTCTTGTTCCTCCTCTCTCAGGGTTCCTCATCCTGTGGCACAGGTCCCGAGTTCTGGCTCTTCTCCGCCCTCTGCTGCCTCCATGTAACCTTTACAGCCTTTTGTGTCCCACAAGCAGGACAGACCCTTGAACAAATAGATTTTGACCTTCAGGAGATCATAAGCCTAAGGTGTTTTTGTATGATGACTTATTAGACAAAACCAACTGCAAAACGTGGCAACAGCTCCGTTACCTGTTACCAGATTGTTTGGATGAATTTTGAAAGAGTCTGAGTTGCTTTAAATACAGAGTCTGTATTGCTTTAAATGTCTGCAGGGATCTGCCTTGCATTTCTGTACCTTCCTTGCAGCAACACTGCCCTTGTGCTGCTCTTGGCCATGTTCTGGTTTCTTCACTTCCTGTGTTCTTTTCACCTGCTGTAGACTGACTGTAATGGCCAAGTGAGATTATTAATTGTATTTGGGATAGTATCTTTTTTTCTAAGATTTAAATAAAAATCCAATTTTGTCAATGAATAAATTTCCTTGGTCCACTCTAACCTTTTCCTCGTGGCCTGTTATAGTGAAAAAGGGCACAATGTAGCCTGAGTGATGTTTCCTTCAGAGTACCCTATTTGACATGTGTTGCCACTCCTATTTCTGGCATGCTTGACCACACAATAAGTCTTAATCCCAAATGGAGATGAATGCTTGGCTTTTATAGGTGTTAGGGTTTTTTTCCCCACTGCTGTCAAGTTGGCTAGGAATGCATTTACATCACAGGAAGTGTGGGAGCTCTTAGGAGGAGAATGGATCTCAGATTTCAGGAAAGGGCACTGCTTTTCCAAAAGGAACTGCAAGGTCTTGGAGACAGCGAGAACACACACCTAGCCAGAAAAGTGAGAAAATTGTTTTGGTCTTAATTGAAGCAGTAAAGATCTCCAACTGAGGCAGGTCTCTGAACGTCCAAAAGATGCCTGGAAACACAAAGGAACACAGATTGTAGCTTTTGTGTCTTAAGCTTTACCCATCTTTCACAAACAGCAATCTCACAGGTAGGAGATAGCACTTCAGAGAACTCAGATGGAAACTAATCCAGAGCTCTGTGCTACCTCCTGTCTTTTTCATTTATCATCTTTTTTCTTTCCAAATTTGGAATTCATTAGTTCTGCGTCTGTGAAAGGAAGAAGTAAGGTCAGATTTATACTTTATTACATATGAAGGAATAAATCATCTGTTTCTCCTTCACAAAGGTGGTAAATGCCACTTAAAACAGTTCCAGATGTGATAGGACTGTTAATATATGGATGTCACATCTAAAACACAAACCATACACGCTATCATATGACATTAAAAATGATAGCAATACATCAGCACTTCAAGACAAGTGGTAAAGAGTCCGATCACAAACGTATCAACAGTCTTAACAATATGCAATTATTAAATTACAAAGCAGTCTGCTACCATTCAAAGACACAATTAAACTGACATTCCAGACTGATAACACTCGGCATAACCCTTTAAAGACATAACATTTTCCATCCCACCAGGTAAGTACCTTACAGAGCTATAAATAAATACGTGGAAAAGAATAACTTAATTTTTTCTGTTCAGGTCACGTGCTGATGCTGATATCACAAACTCCAGGAGCAAACAGGAGCCACTCAGTTACAGGTCAGCAACAAGGGGAAGCAGCTGGGCCGTGTACAGGCTGTGGAAGTTGCTGTGCTCAACTAATACAGGCAAAAGTACTCTCTAGCCTGCATGCAAGTACTGATGTTGGCTGCGTGATCTCTTGAGCCCTCCCACATTGTTCATGTTAGGTTCCCAAGGTATAATTTATTCCTTCTCAAAATCAGACTAAGCCTAACTGCAAAAATAGTGCTTTAACAGAATTAGCAAGCACTGTGTGTACAAACACTGACATCAAATTGTTATCAATGAAAATAGTATGACACTCATTTTCATACACAGAAGGCAACAAAATGATTTTGAATTACCTTATTGCTTGCAGATGGGATTTTTCTCTCCCCCACCTTTTATGATCCCATTACTTTCAATTCCTATAGATATCATCTTGGGACTTTTAATGCCTTAAAATGGTGGAAATTGCAAATATATACACACATGTGTAAGTGCATATATATTGAAAACCAGGTTGAAACACAAATGGTTATATATATTTCAAATGCAGGCTAAGCCATGGATGGCTTTGGACAAGCCATTGCATCTGCAAGCACAAGTTAGAGGCACACACCTTCAGGAAAATGTGTGAGCTGGTCATCACTTGGTCAAACATACACAGAATAGCAGAAAGTATGTCAGGAGCAGCAACCTTGACCATAAGTAACTGGCTGGGCAATAGTGGTACCTGTCCCCTGCCATATTAAGCACCATTTAAATATTTATTCAGTTGACTCTCGTAGTACTAAAAATAGTAAATCAATTTGAATCTACCAATCAATTCCAAATACTTGCACATGTATAGGAATAATCCCATGAAGGCAGAGAGCAAACCCACTATTTGTTCTGGATGCATACTTGCATGTGTGTTATGCATCATAAAAAACAAAAACCAGCCAACTAGCAAAAAAACCCCTAAACAAACTCAAACACTCCCAATCCAAAGAAGCCAATCACAACGGAAAAAAAAAACTTCCCACCAGAGCCCCAGACCAGGAGAGGATTGCAACTACAACAGGCCCTACTTTTTCCTGCATTGTCAGAAGAAAGAACCAGACAAAAATGACTGTTAGTCTGCAAGTTTCTAAAGACCAAACGTGGCTTTAGGGGCACTGGGAAGGGGTCATCAAAGCCTCAGTCTTAAGGGCTACATATCACGTGTGTGTGTGTGTGTGTGAAGATCAATTTGGCTCACCTATCTTGGGATTCTGGAGTCCTAGTCACACTTCAAAGCTGTGATAAGTTTATATGCGTGCTGTGATGATTCAAATGCAGGACACAGATAATGAGTAGCTCAAAATGCTGCATATCCATTTTTGAATGGAGATTTATGGGTGTAGGTACTGGACTAAATGCACTAACCGTCCCTTCTCTTGTGATTCCATGTATCATTACCCATGCTGGTGAGGAGGCACAAGTACATTCTAAATTAGCTGCCTGTACAGTCTAATGCTTGCATCAAAGTAAAGGAAATTTCTGTCATTTAGTCAGCCTAAGGCACAGTGCTGAAGTGGTGACAATACCACTAGCCAGCAGGGTTAAGAGCCCTGCCACTGCCAACAAATGCAGCACTTTGGGATAGAAAATATTTCTTGCAGAAACTTGGCCAAGAGTCCAGAATGGACCTTCAGTTAACTTTAGCTTGATAGAAAACATTCAACTTGGTAACAATTCTTCCATCAGTCTGCAGCAAAATTTTTCCGTTTTCCTATTAGAACAATACTCATCTTACATAGCTGTAGATTCAAAGATTATCTTTTCTCCCATCCGTGAGGTGGTCAGCCAACATCAAGAATGCAGCCTACAGGCAGTTTTAAGACACGATGTGAAAGCAGGAAAGGTCGTGCCTAGGGTGGACATGGCTACAGTTTTTTCCCAAGACTACTTTTTATGTTTTGATGAGTATGTGCATGCATATGCTGGAAAAGTGGAAGGGAAACAACATTGCTGTAGTGCTGGAGTGAAGGATGGCCACAGCCTTCTAATAAGCCTTGTCCTTCTACACCAGTCTGAAGTACGAGAGGTTCCACAGATGTATAAAAACTCTGCCCTTCATAAATGATGCGTAAGAGCTTATTTATCAATACTGCCAATTGCCTCGATTTTAATTAATAGTCTGAATAGTAAGGATCTAAGGCAGAATTTTGAAAGAAACAATGGCTACAACCTAGTTCAGAGAATGCCAACTCATCACACTAAGAAGCACAGAATTCATGATGCTCTGATCAGACTATTCAAAACACACAGAAACCACATCTTTGTATAGTAGATATTTGTCCTGCCATAGTAGCATTTTCATATTATTGTGTTGATATTTTTCTTTTGATAAATGCGATCAAGATCTTCACAGAATTTGGTTCTTGTGGCTTGTGTCAAATAAAATTGGAATGTTATTACCACGTTCTCTGCCTTCTACCTATACTCTAGGCTGCTCTCATACAGTAAGTGGGTAGTAAACTACACGCACATGGCCCTAAAGCCTCAGCTGCCCTCTCTAGGTGTAATATAAACCAAGTGAAATGGGTCAGCTTTCCCTACATCTTTTGCAAGGTCTCGTCCCTGTAAGACACACTGACTATCTGCACAAGCAAAAACTCAAGAAGTGGAAGCCTTGTTAAGGCACTTCCTGGATACATTAAAAACGAAGACACGTTAATTTTTTTTCCGGGGTTCAGATCTTTCCCTTCCCATATGAATAACAGTCTGTTAGGTCTGGTAGTTGCCCCTGTGACCTGCATAACGGCTTGTCCCTGACCTATTAAGTCAAGCTATAGCATAAAATTTAAGTGGGAGGTGGGAGGGGATGCAGTTATTGGGCTTCTCTCTTCAGATGATACCAACATCCCGCTCCAGATACATACATATCTGTTCTGGTTTTGTCTAGTTTAAGCAATCAAATATCTGTACAGTTATCCTTACAGCTCATTTGCTAGATGTCATCAGTGCTGTGATTACAGGCTACATTCAAAGGTTCTCTCACACACACACTCCCTCACGCTCTCTTAATTTATAGTAATACTTCATAGCCACTGCTGTGCTTCTGGTTAAAGAAAGTAACTCTTGCTTTATGGTTCATTCTTCTGTAACCATGTCTAGGATGTGATGCAAGTGCCACATCTATACGCATTCTGACTACCATCCCAGCCAGCAGTCAAGCTTTCTGTCAAGCTCTTCTCCATCTTCTTGATCTCCCTAATGCTCCATCTCTAAAGCTAGTCTTTTAGTATAGCTATGTACGTGTTTGTGCATGTTCTTCAAAACATCACTTCAACTGCTACTGAACCATGGCTAATCATTTTAAATGTTATAATAGCACAAGTGAACATCTGCAGTATATTTAAAATCTGATATCCTAACAGGGCAAAGCAAAGTTTCCAGTTAAAAATGTATTTTAACTAAAGCCCCAGTGTTGCAACACACTGGTACATTCTTCAAAACCACCCACATAATTAAACACTGCACTGATACTTTCAGATGTATTTTTTTTTTAAAGCTTAGCTGCCCACATAAATAAGAATAGGGGAAATTAACACAGTCTCTGGAAATAACATTCTCAAAAAAGGAATTGCAAGGTCTTGCAAGGGCTTTGATCTGGTACTTTCTCTTAGATGCTTATTAAGACTCATCCCACACATCTATGGGTGCAAAACTCACTGAAGTAATAATAGCCTCATGCCCCTAGACTTATTACTATTGAAAATATTGCTTCTTCTCTTGATTAGCCACTTCAGTTGAGAGTAAGAAACGATGCTTCCAGGTAAGGCCTTGCATGTTTTCTTAAGTGGAGCAATTCAGCCGTTACATACAATAAATTGAAAGTACTTTGCAAAAAGTTTTACATTCAGACAGATGGCAGCAAAAGGCACACATCTCCAGATGACCATGCCTGAACAGAAAATGAAATCATGACATATGAATAGTATTACAAAATAAAATCAAAGGTACGGAAGTATTTCTACATACAGAATAAAAATCACTCGCTAATAAAGCTAAAAACTTCAGATATATAAAAAGGCTGGAAGCATCACGCTTTCACAAAAAAACTCAAAATGAAATAAACCCCTTGCAAAGGGGTTCTAGAGGAAAGTGTTAAAAAAAATAAAAATCAAGCTTTTGATATAAACCCCTGTCCTTTAACATAAGAGCCAAGATGACTTATTTCATCACAAAAAACTAGCTTATTATCAGTGAAATTTCAGTCTGCATCCAGTTAGAAAAATACAACTATTTGGAATAATGACTTACACTGTTGGTGCAAGTGCTGACAACAGCTAATGCTGATGCCTGCATTAGAACCTTTGTGTTGTCAAAACAATTGGGCTTTTGACTGTAAGGGACAAATCTGCAGATGGACTACAGTAAGAATGTTCCAGTTGACGAACTGGGGTCTTGTTCTGTTTGTTTGTTTACTTGTGGGTTTCTTAGGGTTTTTTTTACTTCCAATTCTTAAGAAATATTTCAGCAGTCTGTGTTTTCTGTAAAAAGCTTCTCTGCTCAAGGATTCTTAATGCCAGAAGAGTTTTCTCTAATCAACGTGCATGAGCAGGCCAGAGCAAAGAAGGCAGCATTTTCGTGTCTTACCCGATTCTTCACTGAACATACCAGAGCTGCATCATTTCAAGGCGTGACTGCACTGTTTAAAAAGACCTTGCCAGCAAGCCTCATTGTTTGTTTGTTTTTTAAAGACTAACAAAACAAAAGCACTGATTTATGTTATAAACTTCCTCTTCCCACATGACATACACTGTTGTAAAAAATAACAGCAATTAACTTTGCTGCATGTCATTCAGCTACTTCAAATTATAAGAAGCTCAGAACAAGTAATACTTTTCATTTACTTCTGTTTCAGCATAAATCTCCCATTGATTACCTACTTGTTAGAATGCCACAAAAAGTAATGGTTCATTGAGAAAACATACCTGTGTCAAAGATACAAGCATCACCAAATCAGGCTGTGCTAGAACAACATGGGCTCTATAAAGCTTTATCACCAGTACTTCCAGCCACATTTTACCACCAGAAGCAGTGTTTGTGACATTCCCACAGAGTTGCAAGAAAATGCAAAGTATGGAAGAAAGGTTTTAAGACTGTCTTCATTTCAAGTCAATGATGTCTTCATCATATAAAGAAATCAGCTGAAATGGATAGCTAGATGGTGGTGAGCTCTCCTCCCTGTTTGCTGAAGTATCGGGATCTGAACTAGTGGAATGATGACGTCTTTCAGAATAGCTTTCAAAAGTGCTCGAGATTATCCTGAAAAGACAAAAGTTACTAAAAATAATACACAGATCAAGGCAAGAAGGAACAATAGCTATCTCTAGATTCAATCATGTCAGATACAGACCACTACAACTGAGTTTCCTCTTATTTTACTCTACTGAAAATATTCCAAAAGTTTACAACAGATTTCCAAATAGGGAAATAAATTAAACATGGTTTTGCACTACAGCAGCTTTTTTGTTTTGTCAGTCTCAGCCTCCTGTATCTCGGATGAACACTCTACACACAAACACAGGTTATGAAAAAAGTGAAAACGAGAGAATGGCAGTGAGGTCAGTGCCAAAGTAACAAATGCTATGATGCTTCTTCACAGACTTTATTCTGGACATAGCAACACAAGAGCACATGACAGAAACAGCAAGACAGTCTGCAGAGGGCAAACTCAGTAGTTCAAATCTTAATTACAGGCTCAACTGCAGCAGGTCTCTACAAAATCCCACTTTGTTTTGCTTTGCTCATTAACATGTCTTTAGCAAAAAGTTAAATTGTTTCAGTACTTACAGTATTCAGATACTCTAGCAAACACATTACCATGAAATGCACACGGGTATACAAAGGTCTCAGTCAGCCCCAGCCAGCTGAGATAAGCATGAGCAATCAATTCTGAAAACATTTACAGTTTAACTTAGGCTCTTTTCTACAGCCAATATATTTACCTGTCACTACTAGTTGATCTTACTGCTCCCTGCTTGGGGTCGGACTGTCTTCGAGGAACCTTTTGCTTCTGTGCACTTTCTGTCTTGGGTGTAGGCTCATCCAAGAGGCCTCAATAAAGGAATAAAAGACAATAGTCTCAACAGAAGGTAAAGCATTCATGAAAATACTAAGGTACCTGTTGCTGGTTTCCATTATCAACTTTTTCTGTCTGGCTTAGAACATGGTCATCTAATACATGATCAGACAGCGGCTGTACTATTTGCAAATAACGTTTCCTCAGAGTTTCATTTATTTTAGGTGCATCTTACAAATCTAACTGTCCAAAGATTAGAAAGTATACGTTTGGCAATTGCTATGTACACTGAAGAACGAGGAGAGTTTACCCAGCAATTCTTTACGTGTTCTGCTTGCAATTTCTTTTATTTCCATCCGAGATAAGGACAGCGAGTGTGTAACTGGAAGTGAGGCAGTGCCACTGGATGTTGTAGTAGGGATAACCTTGGGAGCCAAAGGTGACTTTAGAGGTCGCTCAATGCTTCGCCCAACTAGGTTGCTAAGAGGAATTTTGTACAGGTTTTTGCATGGAACTTCACCTGAAACTCAGGAAGAAAAAAACATTACATTTTCACAACAAAATCAGTTCTTAACACTCTCAAAAGAAAAGTTAGAAAGAAAAGTTATACTTGTCGAGCTGGGTGCTTTTTAACTTAAATGACAAAGATCTTTCTCGCTCTGGAGATCTTTCAATAAGCTAGGAGGAGGAAGAAATACAAGCAATTTGACTTAGAAAAAGAAGATTGGCTCTTGGTGACATGATGAATCAGAAGTGGAACCATTTATATGACTTGAGGCTGGTACTTTGAGTATTATACCATGACTCCGCACTCCATGCAATATTCTCTGTGTATTTTAATATACTGCAAATATATTGGAGTCTGGATATAAAGTGGTTTAAATTATGACAACTCCTCTTAAGCAGCATAAAATACCACATTTTCCTAATTCCTAGGAAAAACCCCAAAATCTCAAACTTACCATCCAATAGTACTGCCTTTAAAAAACCTGAAATTGCAATTACCTTCTCCTTCCCCTTTCTGATCACAGTGCAACTGCAGATTTAAGGAAGAAAGGTATATGTGCACCTTGCATTATCTAGCTGAGGTTCCCTTGTTTCTCCATTATTGTTACCTTATAGATTAATTGTTTACAGATCGTATTACATTGTGCACACTTTTTCAGGGCTAGAACTTTTTACCTTTGGGTCTCAAAAGAGCTTTAGCCATCCAGTGCTACTTTAGCATTTCTTAAATGAATGGTGTACGTGAAATCTCAAGTTTGCCCACAATTTTATGCCTCTTTTTGTGTTACTAGTCGTGGCTATATTGCCAAAGATGCATCAAGCTACCGAAGCTTAATTCCTCCCTTGCTACACAGCAGTGCTACCGTGGACTCAGAAAAGATACTGCAGGGCAAAAATACAGCCAGGTGCTTCGTGTCTGTCAATAAATAGAAAATCTCTTCTCTTCCAGGAACTCCATCTTTTACCATCTTTGCTAAAGATCAGTTGCATTGAGATGCAATAGCTATTGGAATGATTAGAGATCATTATTCAAGCAGCCACGTTACCTTCTAGAGAAGAAAGAGGACATTCTGGCTTTTCATAAGCTGTCGGTGTTTGAGGAGAACTCTTTGAACTCATTTCCTTAGAGCTGCTGTCAGATGACCCACTTACTGCAGCAGCAGCTTTAAAATAAATGTCTGACTGAAATGACAAATAACTCATCATTAGTACAGTGAGACTTGCTTAACCATCTTCTGGGTAGGAGTTTTTCCACTGTGTTCCACTGTCACTATGGCTGTATTGCTGCTAAGTCAACAGAGGTCGGTCATAAAAAGGCTATCACTGTAAGTGGATGGAACATCTGTGATGTTGAGGAGAGCATTTGCCCCATAAACAGTCAAGTATGTTAGAACCGTATTACTGCAACCGATAAATGGTAGCACGATCAATTCCGATTCTCTTTGTACTTCAAATAAACTAAAAGCAAACATATGAACAGTTACCACAGATCAAGTAGTACATATTTCAGTTTTTGGTTTGTTAGGCTTTGAGATCGCAATTATACCACAGAAATAGTCAAACGTGATTTTTCTGTGTCTTACCCTCGATGCTACAAGTTGAAGCTCAGGCACAACTGCTGTGTGGACTAAATTCCCATTCACCACTAATCGGATCTCAATGGCATCAGTAGTGAAGGCAAGGATGTAAGGGAAAGCACAGACTGAAATAAAACAAAAGTTATTTGGCAAGGAAAAATGGTTAATGTAAAAGTTTCTTGGATGCTCCAAGAAAGCTGTTCTTGACTTCTGCTGGCATCTCCCTTTCCTATGAAAAGGTTGTCTAACATACTGATGGGCACAAAGCTACATCAAGCCTGAAGCAATTTCCTTCTCTGTGCCTGGCAGAGTGTAGAGTGAATGGAAAAGGAAAAACAGAAAAAAGAGAAAGGCAAAAAAAGTTCAAGGGAAGAACTTGGCACCAAGAGGCCACTTTCTAAAGTTACCACATGCAGAAACTTAGCTCGAGTGGCATCATAAATGTAATATGCTTATTCCTAGGACACTGTAATTCTGCTAAGAGCCAAGTACAGGCTAAAATGGTAAGGAAAATCCAAACATCTAGTAAAAAGACTTATTTTCTTACCAACAGCATAAGGAACTTGATTCCAGCTGAAGTGAAAGTCATAAGCTGATGGCTGGATCAGTGGAGAACCTCCACTGAAAGGATATACCTTTCTGTATTGGCAAACATCTGTAACAAAATAGAAAAAAGAAGCATTCATCACCTTACACTGTAAGGGACAAACATCAACTTTTTTCAGAAGTGTTACATACATCACCAAGCATTTAGGTAGCAATCCCTCAATGTAAAGAGATAACAGAAATGCCCTTCCTCTATGAGTATGACATTTGAAAGACCAAACCAAAAGACCTACATTTTAATCAATTGTCATATTTCACAAATGATTACTATGTTTCAACAATTATCGGTTCCATAACTTGTCTATGGATAGAGGAATAGGTGAGAAAAATTCAGAAAGCATTGTCTGTAGAATTGTACCTCTCTGCCCTTCAAGCAGCCACGTGTTAGCACAGTTTACATTCTTTGAAGAGTGTTATGCACATGGGGTATTACGGCCATCGAGATTTCATTAATAACTTGTCAGTCGACTTCTTAGCACACCTATAAAGCAGCTAGTAGGGCTAAAATTAGACTTGAATTTCTAGTCTCGCCACAATACGCATTTAAGTTCAAAAGTATGTGTTTGACAAACTTTCCATGAAACAGTACATTACAATACAGACCTAGACTCCAATGAAAAAAGAATTACATATGCAGAATGAACTATTATAAATTTTTCCTCTTCCCATAACACTTACAGTTGTAACACAACAGTAGACCAGCTTCGCCATCTTCATATACATCAATAGCTGCAACAAAATTAACCTGCAATGATAATGGAAAAGATTAAGGAAAAGGCAGAGGATACTGTGTCTATTACAAACTGGGTTTTGACTAGCAGGCAATACAATTGGTTGGGGGGAGTGCATGCCTACGGATGAAATAAAACAAAGAAGGAAAGCAATCAATCAAAAATTTTCTAAATGCAGCCTCTTGCTATGAATTTTCAGGATGCTCTCAGGACAAAAATCCATTTCTTTTGTATTCAGTTTTATACAGTAGAACATTCAAGACCACACTCACAGTGTAAAGCAACAGAACTTACACAACATTTGCCGATACTGATTTTGTGAAATTGGGTGCTTTCAGGAAGCTATGGATTAACGTGATATGTTAAAAATAACTTATTTTCAAAAAGCTCCACAGCACATCATGACTAGCAAAAAGATCGGATACACCAGGTACTCGTACAAAACTACTAACATTTACAGAGGCGAACTGGGATGTACTTAAGGATTACTCAACAGTCTGAATTTACAAACTGAGAACAGTGTTGGTCAAACCATAGGTTTCTATATAATTAGGCTACATAAATTCTCATATTACAACTTGGGTTCTGTCTTCTACAGTTAGATTAAAATACCCTGAAACACCTATAAAAAGTGGCATCTGTTCAGGAAATTAGACCTTATTATTGAAATAAATAAGGTTACATCAGACAAACGCTTCCAAACCACATACAATACTTGGACAGGGAGAGGGGTTAGAGACCAATTCCATGAACAGCAGTTCTTTGACTTTCCTTCGTACAGATGTTTACTTCTTGATTTAGGATTACCGCATAGGTCAAGAACTGTTAAACCCCCATGGAAGTTCACGTGTTTATAATAAATGCATTTTGACCCATTTTTCTGTAGTGACTGAAAGCCATTTCTGCTTTGTTACCCAGAGGAATAAGCAGGTGACCCATTTAAACATCATGAAAAAAAAATATCACCCTCTCAGCTTGTATTAATTATCTGCTTTGTTTGTGTTCCAAAAGGAAATAAGGATTCCTGGGCAAAGTAGGAATGGGGATGGTGCATGGCGATGGGGCTGGCCATCCCCATTCTTTACTAGTAGGATGGATTTCCAGCGCTGTGCAGAATCTTCCACTGTATCATCCACGCTACGAGTACCTCTTCATCACCAGATACAAATAAAAATACAGATGATTTACAAAGAAAATGACCTATCAACAAGAACCATTAAATGAAAAATGTCTGTTAAAAAGAATAGAAAAAGACTAACTGTGCAAAATCTTCCTTTTTTGTCTGATGCTAGATGTCTACATCCATACTGAGAAACAAAATTGTCTCATTTTCAGAGATGCTGAAGATCACTATCTTCCCAGCAGCCCAAAATACACTCCCAGGAGGCTGGCACAGGATGCATTGAGTCTGCAAGAAATTATGTTCAGCGAGGCTCTGCAAAAAGATGGTTTCAAGGACGAAAACGTACCTTGTTTGTTTCAACATGATGCAATCTGTAGGACTCCCCTGTGCTCTCATTTACTAAATCAAACTGGTGCCGATATGCTACACAGATCATATTGTCACCGTCTCCACTAGGTCCATCCACCAGTGTCATAACCACTGGAGGGTCAGAAAGGCATATTTCCTATAATGTAAAACAGTAGAATTAGTGTCTTTTTCAAGCTCCTACCATGGGTGCTCCAGGTACTCCATGATTTTAAAGGGATGTGCTCTGAGCACAGAAACATGACAAGGAACAAGAAGAAACTTAATTTTTAAAAAATCTGAAAGATTTCTTTGGCATAAATATGATCGAGCCCCATGACATGACTTCTCGCTTTTATTTGTCTGGAGGTTCAGGGAGATGATAATGCATGTTCTTTGCCTTTCCCACATGCCCCACACTAGCTGTTTGCTGCCCAGTCTGTTATGGTAATTAGTAATCAGATTACACATACCCGGATGTACTGGAACTCCTCTACTGGAGATTCTGGTGATGAGAGCACAGAGCTGCTGGTTAAAGCGTGGTGTGGGTTATATTTCCTTGTGACGAGAAGCAGCTTGTTCCGAATAGCCACAACAATCCTCAGTTCATTTCCATGGTGAGTATTAATAGCATACAAATGGCAGCCTGAGGAAAAAATGTTCTAGACTGTAACTAGCTGGGGCAGGGTCTGATTTTTTTGTTCTGCATTTGTACAACAATTAGTACAACAGTGCTCCGACGTATGACTCAGTGACACAGATTTAAATCCCTCAATAGGATTACGTAAACTTCTAGAAAAAGACAAAAGCCTATGGCTCTTCTGAAATCTCTTTTACCCTTACTCCTAAATACATGGGTTTTCACTATTCTGCAGGTGCCAGCTTTCCAAAGCAGCTTGCTTCTGAGGATCAGAAAACATTTATGTCTACTAAAATGACCAGCAATACCCAAACTAATATAAGTACTACTATTAAATGGAGATTTGACAGTGTTCCTCCAACTGAAAGTGTGCTTTATTTCAGTCTAACATCCCTGCAAAATTATTCTCATACCTCCCAATCTCAAAATCCTATTTTACTCTAAAGCTTTCCATCAGCAGTAGTTGCCAAGTAATGTAGTATTTTTGCAACGTTCTAAAATGTCATGCTGGACTATAGCAGGCTAGTTTTCAAATATAAGCTTAAGAAAGTTTGAATTAACCGTCCAGAGAAAACACTAGACGTGAGCACGTACAAATGCCTCAAGGGAGCTAAGAAGCCCCTGGCAACTGCCAGCATCATGCCACAGTGGAAGTTTTTAACACTGGATAATAAAATCACCTTTTGTTCTCTCCAGTTTATTTTCTCTGCAGTCGTATTTGTTTTTTATCATTTGCTTTGTCTCTATATCTTTTTGGACAGCACTGAGTCTGAAGACAAGGAGACGAGAGTCTTTCCCTGATGTACAAAAAGAACCAGGAAACAGGTTAAAAGAAGAAAGCATTAGTTTGAAGGTAATAATTCCAAAGAGAACACACACCTAACAAAGAGAACAAATATAACCAAAGCATAATGCTTTTTTGGGAATAAAAGACTACTTATGAGCTCTCTAGGCTTCACAAACCTAGTAATCAACTCCTTTAGTACAGTAACTGAGTTTCCCATCAGATGGTGGTGCACCAAAGAATGATATCAATAGCTTCAAAATAGTGATATGCACAGTATTTTGCAAATATTTGGAATCTTGCAAAATAACAAAAAGGTAATAGATATAAACTGCAGGACAAGAACAAAAGGATTAACTTTAAGAGCTAGAACCATCTGGCTGAGCAGCTGATAGCGGGATCCTTAACAGAGTTTGAAATCCTTCAGGACACTGACCAGTTCTTCTTATCAGTTCTTCAAAGGCGGGCAAATTAGGTTAAAGGCATAGTCCAGACGCAAAAATTACACAGTGTCTACTTCCATGGCTAATCTGTTTTCCACAAAGATAGATGTGAATGTAATCTACAACCTTTAAATTAAAAACAAATAAATAAATGATGCTTTACTTCTTGCAGTTGAGAAATAAGCAACTTGAAAGTAGTTTCTGAGAAACGAAGTTTCTTAAAATGCAAGTAAGGTGAGATCTTCTAACAAAGATGGGACCTGTGGTTCCTGCCTAGCAACTAACCGATAGTTTCCATCAATCTAAAGCCCCTAACAAGTTTGTGACATCTTTATTTAGGAAAAGAATCAAGAGCGGCTCTCAAATTCACAGAACCTTTTACTGCAGTGAAATGAGAAACGTCATCAAGGACTTGCATGTCTACCCACTGTTTCACTACTGTATAATTCTTGGTGCTGCATGTGAGTGTTTTTAAACATCATCACATACCTAAGAGTCTACATGTGACCAGACACCTTAAAATGCTCCTCCCTTTCTATCAACCTCAATTTTAAAGCAGCTGCTGATGCAAACTGAAGGAAGGCCATCTTTCCCAAACTAGAATCAGCTGTAATTCTTACAACTCATACCACTTGCACTGAAATTAGAGCTGTTTTTCAGTACGGTTCTTCAAGACTGAAAAAAAGTTTACTCTAAATTTACTACCACTTTCTTCTAAATACTGCCTCTGAATCAGAAGTGACTCTTCCAGTGATAACTGTAGTGTTCAGTCTTTGTAACTGAGCTAATATTTCAGCTGGCTGTTTTACAAATATTCCTGGTGAAGCAGACAATTCTGAAACACTACAACTGTGTACTCACATCAAAACTAGAACTTTTTCTGGCTAATTTGAATGTAAAGCATTCTTCAAATCAAGAAATGGTTGTAAACTGGCAGACACAGGGGGGAGAGAGTATTGCCACCTAAATTAAGTGCTGTTATTTGACGTTTGACATAACCTCTAAAAAAGACCTCTTACGCTTCCATCAAGCATTTTCCTTTGTGAAGAAGCCACGTGTGTGCAGCACAGAATAACACGTAGAGGTAACTCCTTTCCTGGGCAGGTATTTCACTATGGGGGCAGAACAAGGACCACTGCTTTCACCAAAATAGGTACGACAGGCTTTTAAAAAGGAATTGGAGTTTAAATCCCACAGGCATCTGCATCCTCCAGGGTTGAGAGTATGCCTGCCTTTCAGAGACAGTCTTCACCTTTCCTTGTCTGAAATGGCTCCCACAGTCTATAAAAATGACTATCATATGAGCTTTTTCAGGTTTTCTTAACCTTCTACAGACTGGATTCTTTAAAACAAAGCAGATGTTACTCATCCCACTTCCATCTTTGTATATAGGCGTTTTATAAAATGAAGTTGGAACAAAAAAAATATGCCAGTGGAGGACAAAACAAATCAATTTCTTCGCCTTGTCTCTCATACAAGGCAGTCACAGTCAGATGCATACAGGAATCAAAGAACAGAGATCTCTCCTACCTTTGTCTGCTCGGGCAATCAAGAGATCCAGAGCTTCCAACACATGCATCTGCTTTATTTGGAGAGTTTTATCAAATACTTGCACTGATGATTGATCATCTAAAAAAAGAAAGACACATGTACTCAAAAACCTTCTAAAATTTGCTAGTCTCTGGTTTTGAGCCCTTTTCTTTATTGTAATAATAGCCCTGGTTTTTTTCTTACAAAAATGAAAAGAAAAAAACACACAAAGCTGCTACATATACCACAGCATTACTAGTCAATACTTCTTCACAGGAGAGTGTTATCATTGCCATGGATCAGATTATGCAACTGGAACATAAAAGGGAATTCCTTTTAGAAAGTTCAAGATTTATGACCAAGAACTAACTTCATTCCCTCAGTCCTGCTGGCCTTATGTGGCACACAGAAGATAAAAAGTCAAAGTAGCAATATCATGGCTAATGGAAGAAGCAGGCTTTCATTGTCACATAAGCCCTTGGCTTCGTGCTCGCTATCATCAAGGGCTAAGAAATCAGACAAGCCATTTAAGTACTCCTTGAGCCTGGATGCGACCTCCTAAGTCTTTTCAGGTGGCCAAAAAACCAACATCTGAAATAAGAAAACATCCAGAAATCCACATCAACATTGGCTCCCCAATACAGCTTGATTCTTCTAGTGCAGGGAGAGTTTTTGCACCTAGGTTACATAAATGCAATAAATTCATTTGCGTAAGTAATTATCCCTGTACATAACGACCTGTCAATACCTGAACAGAGCTTATGAACATACATTTTCAAGAAAATGGTCAGATACAGAAAAATTGACACAAAAGCACCGGATCATTTACTAACCATCTATTAATAAGATGCCAGCATCTGTAGAAACCAGCAAGGACTGGCCCCAAGAATCTGCACAGACAACCTCATGAGGAAAATTACTGCAGAAAGACTGAGATTCCCAAGGCTATGAAGTAACATAAGGGATACATATTAAGTACACTAAGAAATACAGATCATACAGATACAGAATGCGACGGACAACGGCAATTAGTAACATGTAAATTCTTTTGGCAAGAAAAGGTAAGATGCATTCCTGTAACACTGGAATTAAAACACATGGAACCGATACTTAGTGCAGTCCTGGAAATACTCAATATGCATTCTACTTAAAAACCCCCATATTTTCAGACTTAAAACATATGAGCCACCTTGGATACACAATTTGCTCACATTTTATGGTCCAGTTTGTGATGTTTAGTCACTAGCACATGGTATTGTTAAAACCGCCTTTCTGCCGACTTGTTCTTTCGTCCTGTGCTCTCCGTACTACCTCTCGAGGCAAGTAGGCCCCTCCTCTCACAATTTATGTATTAGCTGGAATCCAAAATTCTAGAAAAGCTGTTCTGAAGCTTCCGTATATAGAACGCATCCAGAAGAACGCCGTTTCCATATTTCACTTCCTAATGACCTCAAACAAAATCTGGTACTATGGTAAATGAACACATGACTGAATTTGTTTAAAACTTGTTGAAGTAAAAATAAAAGATGATTGCATATGGAAAATGGCACTTTCATCAAATTTTCTCAGATATAAAAATGTCCACACATGCTTTAACTCACTTGAGATGTGCTTCTCCCTCCTGGCTCATACTTTGTTAATCTGATAGTGACTGCAAAATTATTTTGACACTATACATTTCATCTTTTCTGCTGCAGCATCTAAGCACAAAAGTCAACAAACAGATGCCATACTAGATGATGCTTCATATATAAGTCTTCTCAGACAGACAGCTTCACTCACCTCCTTTTTACAAAAGCTTGTGGTTGCCAAGTTAGCTGTGGTATCCCCTTTCACAGTGGTTTTCAATTTCAGTGCCTAATACAAACAGATGTTTTATGTAAACTGAGTTTTTGTCAGCAATATCCAAGTTAACGACTATACAAAAAGGACAGTTGAGGGCTAGAAAAAAATTCTAGTTTGGAATTCCTATAGCATTTTAAGTAGTTGCAAATTCTTCAACTAAAAGAAACTAGAAGAGAGCTGATTTTGAAAGGGCCAAGAACTCCAGAGAAGTATAGTATATACACATTTTCAATGAATTGAAGGGAACAGAAGAGACTTGAGTTTTGTCAGTAGTATGGGTTTTTGGTTTTGTTTTCTGTTTTGGTTTCCTGCTCTGTTAATTCCTGCTGAGTTAAACAAGCTCAGAAATGAGGTATTCTTAAGGTAAGCTGCAGAACTGTGACACCAGTCAGGATCAAGAAGAAACAAGTGAGACCGGGACAGATGAAAGGGAGAGACACTGCTGGCTTGTTTTGCTACAACGAACTGTCAGATCAAAGCAGACTACCTTAATCATCAGGAAGTTCCACTCCTCACCAAATGAAAACATTAACAGGCCCACAGAATATTGGAGTCAGCATCTGGTATGTTCAAAGATGTGTGGCAACCTCTGATTTAGCAGAAGGACTGTCAAAACTTCTTCCTGACTGAAGTATTTTCTAAGAAATTCAATCTTTATAGAACATATGGAAGAAATCCATGACAGACTATGTTTTTCCAAAGCACAGAAAAAGACATAGCACTCTTCTGGCTGGAGGCAGAAAGCACCTACAACTGGAAAAAACCTTTTAGGTTTGATTCTAAAAGGTGTGACTTCTGCAACCATAATTTAGCTTACATACTATATAAATATTTGTACTTGTGTTGTGTACCTCAGCTGTTACAGCTAAATACTTCTATTCATATTTATTTTAATGTAGCTTAAAAATAGTGCAATACTACAAAACTATTTCTGAAAACAGAAAACTGCATAAAGTCCTGAAAGCTAATCAAATTCTCACAGAAGAGGTGACGCAGTCTTTGTAACCCTGGCTGCATACCTTCGAAACCAATCCTACCTGACCGAGCCGAACAAACTCTGCTTGTCGAGCTTCCTCTTTCTTCCGTGTTGATTTTGGTGACTCTGGTAACACATCACTGAAGGACCTCCTATTGAGCATGTTCTAAAACAGAAAATGTTTCTCTTTTAAACTGAAAAGTTTGCAAATTCTTTTCCTCTGAAGTTACTTAATGTGACATCATTTAAATTTTCTGGGTGTGGATACTTTCCTGTAGTGATGAATCTAACTGTATAGCTTCTCAGAGAGGAGAAACTGCAACTCTTCGAATCCTTAAGTGCTTTACCTTCCAACTTGCCACAGTTTACCACTCTCATGCTCCATATAATCATACCACATGAATATATGAAAAAAAACTATATGAAAAAAATGTTTAAGCAGATCTATTTAGATAAGAGAAATAAACAGTGGGGGAAAAAAGAGCGCCTTGTTAGTTTCAGAAGCATTGCACTTTTTTATAGTTAGTTAGGAACTACATTAACAAGAAGTCTTCATTGTCTAAAATAAAGTTCTCTCATTGCTACCCAAGGGTAAAAATGATCCAAATTGGCACAGAACGGTGCAGTTTCTATGCTGACAAGACTAATACCTGTATTTTCAGTACCTACATTTTCTATTCCCTTGCTGCAGCTAAGCTTACACAAAGTATGACGTTGTTATGCTTCTCCTCACACCTGGTGAAGAGTCCTATCCTGGATGGACTGCCTGTCAGCTTTCATATAACTGTAAAATAGTTACACAACAATTCATATTTAGCCTAGTCATATGCAATTCAGCACTCATTAGGATGACAGTCTTTTAAAGCACCAGAACATTCCATCTACTAGTGAGTACAGGAAAGCACATGTGAGGGAAGCAAAAACTTCTGACTTACATTTACCTTGTGTAGGTCAGGCATCATATCTTGGTATAAAGAGCGGATCAGCATATCCAGAGTGCGCTGACGTTTCTGAGAAAATGTTGGTGTTTCCAAGGTGGCTTTTTCCCCATTTATTACTAAAAGATTATGGAAAAAAAGGACATATTACCTAAATGAACTTTGGCAACTTCCACTGACTCTAGTCTGCCTCTGTACTGAAACACCTGTTTTGTCCTTATTGCCTTCTTTTCACATTTTTTTTAGTGAACAGCGATCCCTTAAGCTTAAAAGAAAAAAACGAGCAATAGGAGAATTCCACAAGGCATCCTAATAAACATCTATCTAATAAGAAAATTACAGACAAACTGCAGATCAATTTAAGTATTAAATAATTTAAATATGTGAAACGAGTTATCAGTCAAGTTCCTGTCAGGTAAGCATCTAATTGTAATCATCATGAGCAGTTCTCAAAGATTTCCTTCCCACTGATTTAGAAGGGCAAGTAGAGGGTCAATGAAAACTTGAAATGAACCATAACAGAATTAACAAGTGCTGCAGAGGTTCATTTCAGCACCTTTAGGAACATATTGAGAAAAGCTTCTATTTTCAGGTTTTCAGAGCTACTAAATGAACACCATCTATTACTAAA
This sequence comes from Serilophus lunatus, assembly GCA_013399895.1. NCBI lineage: Eukaryota > Metazoa > Chordata > Aves > Passeriformes > Eurylaimidae > Serilophus > Serilophus lunatus. Next base: position 326,839 of record VXBA01003360.1, read on the forward strand.
TTATGAACAGCATTATAAATTCTTTCAGATCTCCAAGTCCTCTAAGAAAACGCAAAGCTAAATACGGCCACACATTCTGTGAACATAAAAGTCTATTTGTATCTAGTGGCCCAAGAGCAGAAAAATTGTTCTTGTTAATCTTACTGGAACAGTTTGATGGAACCGACATGCCACCTATACTACAGATTTGAAAAAAAAAATTATATACACATTAGCAGCACATAGAAGAAAATGCGTTTACGTTTTAAGCATTGCGAACTTCAATTTGTTAAAGTACCTCCTAAAAAAATGCTTGTAGCAAAGTAAGGACTGACTTACGTTTCACCAACACAAAATCCCTGAATTCCTGGTGATTTGTAAACACAGGTGGAGATGGAAGGGGAGGCCCAAAGAGAGGAACGCTTTCCTCTGAAAACACTTTCAGCCTATTGAAAGTACAAAAAATGAGACTTGTAAGGACCTGCAGTCCATGCCTATCACAACATCATACACATCTAATTAACTGTCATATATCTAAATAACTATCATACATATAGTTCACTATGCCATTTTTCTCACTGAATCAGAATGTTCCAGGTATTTCTTCTATCATTTTGCTACATTTGATGTAAAAAAGTAGCTTTATTTTTCCCCCTTATGCCTGTTCCAGAATTTAATTTTTCTGATGGTTAGAAACATGAAATGTTCAGCCAGTTTGGAGACATCTGCATCCAGGTCCATATTGCTCTTCAGTTTCTTAAGTTCATCCGACCCGCTGGCACACACAGATGGGTGGACCCGTCTGTATGCCAGGAAGCTTGCCCATTGCCCAAATATTTTCCTGTTTTTTCTAAATCATCAAAAATTCAGCATGAAGTTGCTTGTTACAATCAGCACATACCTGTAACTATCATTCTGCTTATTGTATCTCACTAAAGCAAAAATATCTGCCATGCAGTTAAGGAAGTTCTAATAAAGCTCACGCGTATTTTAATAGACTTTCTTTTCTGCAGTACGTTGCAGATTTTCTAAAAGTAAAATATATAAATCAAAGTAAATATATAAAACATTGTAGACTATACAGATTTTACTGTTTATAAAGGAGATCTCACACCGAATTTTATTGTTTGAATGAGTTTTAAAAATCAAGGTAGTACTACAAATACAGAATTTTGTGTTTTATGTGTTTGATAGATTTATGATTAAAAATTCTTTCGGTTGATAAAAAAGTACTGAATTTCCACTGAAGGAAAGAGTCCAATGAAATAATTTAACTAACAGAATGAGAAAACAAGAGAGAATGATTTGCAGTGCAAGTACACCAAAATGTATTACCAGTCTTGATTCGTAAGTTCACGCAAATCTGGGGGAAAAAAAGCAATCAGAGAAATGCCAAATCAATGCACATAATTAAAAAATATATTTAAGAATTTGAATTTTATGACAAGGTATAAAATTTAATTTGTGAAGCAAACAAAAACATTAATTAAAAATCATACTCTCGCCTTTACCTTATCTTCTAAGGGATACAACATCAACTTTGTTTTATGTTACAGATTTGGAGGCTCCTAATCAAGCTGCTGAAGGTAAACTGTGCAACTGTCTTTCTAAAACAGCTTTCGCTTCCATAAGCAACATTCAGGAAATAAAAGTAATACCTATCTTTTAAAAAAAGAGGTAATTATAAAATGTAAGGAGAAAGATACGTGTAAAATGAGAGCGAATCATGGATGGCTTGAATGCTGAAGAAGACTCTTCCCCTTCCTGAAATACGATAGTGACAATGTCGTTTCCAATGTGTCGCTTTCTTTCTACCTGGAAAAAAAAAAAAAAAAAAAAAAGGAAAAAAAGACAGAAAAAGAGACAGATACAATGACTTAAAATACATAACTAGCCTAACAATTCTGAGAGAAAATGGGAAAGTAAAACAATATTCCTAAACTGCAAACAGAAAAACTACAGTCAATATTACTAAGGCCAATATAAAATTACTGCCCAACCATAACCAAGTAAACGTAGCAGTGCCATGGTGCAGACAAGGCAAGTTCTAGAGGAGCAGATATTGCCTATTTTTAAGTTAGAAAAGCACTCATCGTTTCTGTAATTTTCGTAATTAATATTCACACAAGGGGAATTTCTTTCAAGCTACACTAATTGCTTCCCGAGTACGAGTTTTGTGTTCCACACGTGAATATTCCTACAATTCACAAACAAGCTCATTTCCAGTTTTGCTAAGTTCTTTGAGGTAAAAATTGCAACAGTGCAGCTTTTCAAGTCATCTGGGCAACACAATACTCAGATCACTTTCAGTGAAGCAATTTTGACCTTCTTCACAAGTTTCTTTTGTACCTTAATAGAGATGATGGGATGCATTATTTCTAACAAACGTCATGAAATTTTCAGCATTGGGTATAATACTGATAATAAAAAATAGCAGAAGTCTTACATTTGTAAAATATGAACAGGTAAGAAAGTTTTGGGGGGTAGGATTTAACAAATAAATGGAGGGGGAAAGAAAGAAAGACAACCGTTGTACCTGCTGCTTGTTCTCTCTAGAATAGGGTAGCATGGTCGAAACATGGAACATAATTTCATGCCCCTGAAAAATTGTATAGATGGAACAGGTTCCTGTTGTATCATCTGCAAGGGAAGACAACATTCTCAGCAGGAATATATCCTCTAAGTGTTCTAAAGATCAAAAAATACTTCAAGCCCGTTGACCAAATCTTCTTCAGTTATCCTTTCTTTCTGATCCATTCTAGAAAATGTCCATACTGCATGTTTTACGTAAGTCCAAACCCAAGCGTGCAATTAATCTGCATGTTCACGCTTCAAACTCACGACGCCTTTCACCTACCCTCCTGAAATCGCATAGTTCCTCAAGCCATGACGTCCTACCATCACGAAGCAAGTAACACTTAATGTGAAACTGTTTGCCTTGAAAATACAGTTCACATAAATACTTTTCTTCAACTACATTCCGTATCAGTGATTTCAGCTGACCTGACTTTTTCCTGGTGAAGCAAAGCACTTAGCACGTGCACGAGGAAGTCCATTTTGAGATTGTATTACAACTACGAGACGTACAATACGCGCATGCAATAATATCCCCTCCTTTTTGCTTGAAACAAGTTCTTACTTTTAGTGTCCAGTCCTCCTCTGTAGCCTGTCCAGCCTTTCAAAGTAATTGTGTCACCCAAGAGATGCAAAAATCTTTGAAAGCTTTCACTTCCTGTTTCTATATGCATGAGAGAGAAGTGTTAAAACAACCCCAAACCCACACATAGTAGTAGAACACGCATAAAAAATAATCAAAATACAAAATACATCCTGCTAGCAGGAAATGAGGACCCCAGTTTCAGCTGAATTAGTTTCTCTTCATTTCATCCAAACCTTCTACCTTTCCAGAAAGAGTATCTCAGCCTCGCAGAACAGGCATCATCATGTGACATTAAACAGTGACCTCTTTTGCTAACACCAAGACACTCATCAAGTGCACAGGAGAACGCGATCACGCTGCACAAATGAAAGAGCGAAAGAACTACGAGTGAGTTAACAGGTTGCCTCCTTCAATGGCTTCTTTTTTCTAAATGTTACGTTACATAATCTAGAAATTTCATTATCTCCCAAGTCGTAATAGTAGGCTTCCCTCAGAAACTTTTCAGAGAAATAGGTGCTATGCTACAATATTTCACTCAGCATGAACACGAAAATCCAACAAAACTACTGTTCACACAACCGTCGCCTCCCTTCTGTCTCGCACGTGTTGGCCCTATTTTCCATTTTTTCATTCAGATGAATAAAACAATCAAGAAAAAGGTGAAAAACTCACCATTACTGAACATTTCATCATCTGTAAGCTGACCATCCTTAGCATAAAGGACTCCAAATTTAAAATTCACAGATCCCTGAGAAATAAATCCAAACATGAAACGACAGAAAGACTTAAAAAATGTTTTCTATAAGGACTTTTAGATACTTACCTCTTTATACATCTTACACATGAGAATATACATTTTACACCAACTTCTTACACCTCACAATTTACCTTTAAACTTTTATAGTATAGCATAAAAATAACAAACTAAGTCGCTGATCTATTATTATGAGATACCAAGCCAGTGCCTAAAATTATTATTGATCTCATACGTACCGAAAAAATACATTTTTTACTGTAAAAAGCAATTGATTCCTAAGTTCTTACAAGCATGCCAGTGCAAATATTTCCAATTCAAAGCTGTATTTGTTGAATGGGTCTGTGAGCTAGGAGAATAAAGTTTACATTTACCTCTTGCTCTTCAAGAACCAATAAATCCTGTAAAGAAAACAGTCTCTTTAGCATAATGGTATTAAAGACCACACAAGTGAAACTAACATCTGTGTATAGTTAAGTTTTGAAGTGGCCAGTCAACTGATAAAGACAGTTTAAGTAGTATCACATAATCCTACTCATCATTATTATCCTTCTACTGAAAGAAACAAACTAGTAGCATTTATACTGAATTATTTAAATTTCCAGAAAATGAAAACAACCAACCAACCAACCAAAAAACCATCACTTCCTACCTTTTGTATCTCAGGATGAAAAATTTCCCTTGGGCTCTTCTCAAATTTATCAAGACTCATTGCACTGAAATGCAAACAAAATACTGCTTTATAGAAGGGCAAGTAGACATTTCAGAAGTGAAACACTGACCAGTTGCTGTTAGAACTGGTTACACAAGGAATTGTTCAAAGAGCCTCTCTTGGTGGAATGTTTTGTGGAACTGCCAGTTCATCCTTAAGATACTAACCTCCAACACTTCCAAAACATTTTTTGGATTATAAAAACAGAAATTATTAAGACCCTGTGCGGAGATCAGGTTTAAATTTATTCATGTATAAAGGAAAGAGCTTGATTCCATCATCCTTCACTTTGGCTTCAAACACAATCATGGTATTTTAGGAGGACTCAATAATCAATTCTACTCTTTAAGCTTTTCTTATCTGTCTTCTAAAACAATTCAAGGCAAGCCAAATGAAAAATGAGTTCAGCATCCAATTCACATACCAAAGATCCACAGACAGAACAGATAAGGTATTTAAGTCAGAAGCAAACTCCACTGCCTCAATAAACAAAATATCTAAATTCATAGCATTTTTTCCTAACCTATACTTCTGTGTTTACTATTATTTTTACTCTCTTTTTTCCACCCCAGGCATTATTTCCCAGTTGTAGAACTGTGCAGCATGCCATGAAGAGGCAAATGCAGTTTGTCTGGGGCCCATTGAACTAAAACAGAGGTCAAATCTTTTCAATGCTGCTTATACTAGACTACAGTGCAGACACTGTAGTGCTTTAGCTCCTTTGGAAAGGCATTAAATCACAGTATGTTCTAACCAACTTAGAAATAACAGGTTTATTAATGTAACCGAAAGCCTTTGAGACAGTTTGTGGCTAGATTCACACCAGGTACCAACAAGCTGAAATGTCAAAGGAGTATCAACCAGGCCTGAGGGGTGGCTTAAGGACCGTAAAGAAAAAAAAAACAGTCAGGGAAGAGTTTTCAGTCCAAGCCGAAGCAGGCAAAAGGAAATGATGATAATGCAGCCGATTGCACGTACCACAGAACCCGGGAAAAACGGGGAAACAAGTCTACGTTCTTCTCTGTAAAATATTGGAGCATCATGGGATGGAACACGAGAGGGGTGCTTCAGCAAAAAAGTTACAACACGAGCCAACAGGTGACAAAGTTTCTCCATTCTGGAATGCCTGATCCAAAATGCATATGTGGGCGGAGTGGAGGGAGAGGCTGGGTTGGAAAGGGATGTCAGGAAGAGACACTTCAGTGACTGGTGTGCAGACACAGAAAGTCAGGTACTTATGCAGGTAAAGGATGCAGTACAGACTAGGAACGTTATTCAAGCCAGTGCTGTAGGAGTCAGAAGAGGGCACTTAGCACATCTTGATGAAGAAGACGAAAGATACCTGAAGTGTTTACAATTCACCATCTTGCACTCCAAAACAGAGCCACAGCCCAGGAAATCAGATTTAAGAAGTGAGGCTCAGTGGCCCGATAGCGTCTCAGGCAGATTCAGCGGTTTAGGACATCTCATAAATCGTGCACAGTAGTCAGAACATGTGAGATTGGGAGGTAGTGGCTTCACCCAACACATATCCTGCTCCCAGAATTCTCTCACATAGCCAATGACAGTGTTAACCAGTGGCCCAGCTTCAATCCAGCAAGAGACATTTGTTCCTACCCTATAAAAGGTTTTGAAGAGCTCCACGCTGCCCATCGATCCGATACACATTATCTGTTTAGTAAAAGGAGGCATTTTAACAGGTTTCTAGAGGGGTTCAAACCCTTAGAGATGATCCATTTGATGACATTGTCAGTGCAGGACTTGAGAAAACACACCACATGATGACATCGTAAAAACTGCAGATTAAATTTGAATGAATGGTTTACCAGCGCTCTGACATTTCAACTGATTATAATGTCTAAAGAAACAAATGGTGTTGGGTTTGCTCACTTTATATTCTTTCCTGCCTCAAAAGAGGCAAGTCAGAGTACAATCATGCTCATACAGACTCTGCCTGAGAGTAGGAATTTTCCAGGCTTCACTGTGCGTAACGCACTGTAGTGAGACTGCGATGATGACAATCAGCTGGAGAAATAATTCTTGGCTTCTTGACTTCTTGCTTCCTCCTGCTAGGGTTACATAATAACCACCTCTCTAGTCAAAATCTGCTGTTCCTTCCAATAATCTGTTATTTGTTGTCTATGTAATCTTATAATACATTTCCTCTCAATCGCTGTACTTCTATTTAGCACCCGTTTTCCAATTGCTTTGAAAATAGTTCGTCTGCTGAAGAAAAAGTGCTAAGAATTTTCTCCATTTTAAGTTGTCGCATTACCTATTCCAGAACAGGCTTTATGAACCGCTTTGTGCTGCCTTCAATGATTAAGATTTTCAGAACTGGTTTCGCAAATGAAAACCACAGAGCCCAAGCTCTGAATTACAGGAAAAGGCATACCAGCAAATATCTTAATTATTTGTTAATACATACCTTAATATAGATTTCACTGATAAGGTTTTTGTGGGACTATAGGGGAGACATATTTTCTGAGTACCCTATAAAGAAGAAAAAACAGGACATATTACAGGACAGACTGACCTGTTATGCATCGTCAAGTAGGAATATTAATAAAAAAAATAACTAAAGAAAACAAAGAACACAGCTGAACTAGTCTTACTTAGCTATATTCACAGCTGGTTTGGAGAGGGAAAAAAGTCACGCGTGTTGCAAAGAAAACAAAAAAAGAACCATGCACACCTATAGGAGAGTTTTAAATCAATTACTCAAATAAAGGCTCTGACAGAACAAGTGGAAAAAAATTAACCAGTAGTCATGAAACCAGTATCCCGCCTATTTTACCATTGTATAACACAATCGTTGCCTAAATTGATCACAGCAAAGTTGCAGAGAAGAACAATTGAAAAATAGCCGATATCACAGACTTCTGTCAGAAAGTTCAATATAATGTCATCTACAAAGTTAGTTTAGTTTTACCTACTACGGCAGAATTCTACGTTCTTATTGTGCAAAATGAAATTATGTACTAAATACTGGAATTCTGAAGAAAAAGCATATGATTTGTCTCTTACTGTTTTTCTCCAAAGAATCGAATGGTATTGAGGAATGCGTTGATGATTGTGGTCAGAGAGTACGACAGACAGAAAGAAAGGGTTCCTCTCTGCATCCGTACCTATATAATTCTGATGGACTGTTGGAGAAAAACAAGCAGTATCAACCCTCAAGACATGCATGTGCACTTCCGCAGAGACTCAGACACCTGTAAATATATGCCTTCATACGTAAAAATATCTAATCGTCTATGCAAATAACTATGTGTTTACATAAAGATGTGCAAAGAAACCCCAAGAGATAGGTACAGCCTTCAAAGCTGAGAAGGGTTTCAAAACATTCCTTTTTGGTAGCAAGGGTTTCACTGCTTACAGAAACCCGTCCTTTGTCTTCAGGTTAAAAACAGACAAAACGAGAACTCATGTTGTGTACTGGACAGAAAATACATTAATACTAAATTAACACCCTATTTTTTCCATATTGAAATAATAGCCACTCAAAGATACATTGCATTTTCATCAATCCAAACTCTAATCCATTCTCAAAAAAATAATTACCTTTCCCTAAAAAATATTTGAAATACCATCTTGTATGATACTCTGGATTTTCCAAGTGCACATCTGTTCTGTGCCACGTACCCGGCGTGTAGTCCGTATTCTGAAATAGAATTGGGAGACTGTTACATTAAACACCAAGTAAGAAAAAAAGGACAAAATGTATACAAAAGCCAAAAGCGGATGATTCCCCTGAACTTTTAGCTGCACATTGCTTTTTAAAAAGCAAGAATTATTCTGAAGTGAGTTGGTGTGTAGCTGAAATTAAAACTTCTCCTGCTCATTTTCTCTTTTTTCTCATTTCTTTCTAAGTAACTACAGTCTTATCCTATTGTTGTACTATTACGGGTAATGGCTTAGAATTTTGTTGAAAAATATTTCAATGTGGAATTTGAAGAAAAAACATTTTTAAAACAACTTAAAAAGAAACAAATGGAGTTCTGCCTCCCAGTTTCATTTTCTCAGTTCCTCCTAAAATAATCCCCAAGGACTCCTGGCTTGACCAAAGCAAGCTTTAGAAGTTCTTCAGTGTTGTTTCTGGATTAGCTGGTTAAGGTAAATTCCTGAGCATTCCGCAATACCTTTTCCACTAAGAATTCCGATAATCAAAGAAACAGGCATTCTCTGTATTCATTCAGTGGGTGGCCATGCATTGCCCACTCTGGGAATCTTTCTGCAATTCAGGCTATTTAGCTTTTGAACTGCATGGAACTCAACTAAAAAGACAAAACCTAAACATGACCCCACACAAAATCAACGCAGAGTAGTTAGATTGGTTTAAACTCTGCACCTGGCACTGAGGCAAACAGATGATAGGTAATAGTTTGCTATTACTATCAGTTCAAAACAAATTTACCACGATCCTACATATATTTCAAGAACATGTAGTCTTCTTGCTTTCAATATTAAGATGGCATTTACAGATGAAAATGTTTTGCAAACGAAGATAAAAAATATGAAAAGATAAAAAAACCCCGAAAATATGAAGATAAGTGAAAGCCTAAGTGTCACCGGAGCGGTTGCAGGGACACACAGGGAATTTAGCAGCACAGGGATCTGGAGGAAATGATTCTCTAAGGCTCCACACAACCTCTTTATCTCTTATATACAGATAAACACGGCTGCCAAAGGACAACTAAGGAGGAAAAAATGAAGCTACAACCTCATCGTGCCAAGTAACAAACTTAAAAGCCCAACGATCGGCTTGAACTTAGTAATATTGCCAGGACACCGACATAAAGTGGCAAACTAGAGACTACGAAGGTTCAGAGGGTTAGATTGGTATTTTTCTCCTAACATGTCCCAGTGAGCGGAAGTCTTACCTGAATGACATGACACAAAATGCCAGCTTTCCCCTTAGACTGCATACTCTTGAACCAACAGTTAAGCTAGTCTGTGAGAAGGACTCCTCTGAGACTTTTACACTCTCATATTAATATGCAGCATTTTACAAGTCATCTTCCTCAGTAATTGACTGCAAATGCATCTTTCATTGGTGAAGAACTACTGAAGTCGAATTTTTTTTCCAGCTTGCTGTGAGTATTTTTAGCCACTTACCTCACCAGAGGAGCCGTTTTCCACACGGAACCGTCCTGCTCTTTGAATGGCTCCATCAGCATCACTAGATATAAGCTACGAGAGAGTTTAAGGCAGAGGTTCTAGTTCTGAAAATAGCCATACAATCAGCGAGCAAAGTTTAGTACCATTTCTTCTTGTTCCAGGCATCGTATGACTATCCAAACAGAAAGGATCAGCTCAGCTATTTCAAATTTGACTACCAGATTTGAATGACCTGGTAAGAACTCTAAAGAGACATGAATGGGGGAGAGATTCTCTTTTTCAGCAGATCCAAGTACTAATCAGAAATTCTTCTGCCCCAGATTTTGGCCGCACCAACACACAGTACTCCTAAACAGGGACTTGTCCTCTTCCTAGCAATTCAGCTTGAAGATCGCTCCTTTCAAAAAAATGGGATTTGAAAAACAGTAATGCAATTTGTTGCTTGCCTTTAGCAAACTATTTTATTCTAGGATAAAACTTCCTTTGCTTGGTGGAACGCGTATCGTAACATTTTGAAGTTTTCTTCTCTCCCTGCTTTGAAACAATTTGAGGCTACATCAGAAATAAACTAACAGGCAAAAACTCCAGTGCATCTCGGTGCCTTATACAAGCTGTAACAGAGATTATATGGATAATTGGTACACCAGTGGGAAAGACACGGTGAAAAATGTTTAGGGCAGAGACAAAATTATTTGGAAATAATCGAGCAACTAAGATGCTACTGTGGAAAACATTAAGCAATAAAAGCTAAATATCGAACATCTAGAAATTTGAAAAGCATCAAGAACCCTTATATGTCTGTACTCCAAAAGATAAAGACACATTTTCATAAAATTTCATGCAGAATTTGAGCAGATTTTTAAAGAAAACCATCCAAAAGAGAAGGCCATTTGTGTGAGCTTACTATGAATTTATAATCACAAGTAACTTTTTCTTTTCCAGCAAAAGTAATCAAAGAGAATCTTAGTAGAAAACAGTTTGCTTGCACTTTTTTATTAAAACACCACATCTGTAATATGGAATGTATGAAAAGAAAGACACCTGGTGTTGCTGCAGTGCAACTTCCAATGCGAGTAAAACACCAATTTACACCCAATTTACACACGTATTATAACAAACACACTACTTTAAATTACAACTATGTCTAGTAGAAAAATTTGTGATTTCTTCCCACAGTAAGAGAGCTGGAGTTCATTTTATTTACGACTTCACTGTTCTGCTTTCCTATAGTAATTGAAGTAATTTCATTATGACCTTGCAATCAGAGGGATGCTATTTTAACTGCTGACATACTGCTATTTTCACAGCAAAGAAGGAATAACATATGAGAAAAATGAAGTGCAAACCTAACCTTTGAATATGAAGAAAACACAGGATAGCTAATAGATCTTAGGAACCCATTTTCAATATCCTTATTCTGACTAGTTCTTTTGGTTTTAAATCCTCTTCCACTACTCTGAGGCGTGCATACATGAAATTGCATATATATCTACACACATGACCACACAGATTATGACTTACATAATACCAAGTACTTAATTGGATACTACCCTAAAATTTTGAAATCTTCAGCTTATAAGAGGAAAAAAGGCTCAATTTCCATCTGGAGGTAAACATAATATTTATATAACACTTTCCATCCCGTTATCCTGAAATATTAATAAATAACCTAGTAAAAAGACTTCCAATCCCAGGTCTAACCTCTTTTTATTAGTCTACAACTTTCAAGTCCAGCTAAGAAAGCACATTTTCCAAACTAGATCCAATTTTTTAACCCAGAAATGAAAAGGATTTGAGCTCTGCATAAGCTAATAAATCTCACAATGCGCTATGCAAACTTACAAGCTCCACAGATCCGTAATGCTTTCTGCTAAACTCTCCACGTCTGCAACCCAGATCTTCAGAGACAGAGCTGCAATAGAAACGGTTCATCAGTGTACACAGGCTTACACTAGACACATATTTCCTGCAACGCTATACTTGACCATTAAAAAATATCAGGTCTGTCGAATGAGGTTCAGAGTGTGCGAACTCATTGCTGCGGGGAACACTCCTTACAGCACGAGCGTAACGCCGAAAAAGCCGCGAAACCGACTCCGAAGACGCTCGTCCGACTCCACTCGCGCCATCCGAAGCGGCTCCGAGGGACGAGGCTCCGCAGCTCGGGGGCTGCCGCCGCCGCGACACTCGAGGGCCGCCCGGCCTCCCGCGCGGCCCCCCGGCCGACGGCAGCCAAGCGCCGCCTCTCCGCCACGGCCAGCGCCGGTCCGCACCGCGCCGCGCC
>VXBA01003361.1:0-68453 GCA_013399895.1 Serilophus lunatus
TTTAATTCTTTAAACAATCCAAAATCCACTCTCCGGAAGTCCAGCATGGAGGTTTTGTTGAGTCCTCTCCTTGTTTTGCTATTTATAGAGAACTCTACTATCTCATGGTCACTGGATCCTAGGCAGCCTCCAACCACCACATTCTCAACAAGCCCTTCCCTGTTAGTGAACAGTAAGTCAAGAACAGCCTTGCCTCTGGTAGGTTCACTAACTAGCTGTGACAGGAAGCAATCCTCAATACCTTCCAAGAACATTCTGGACTGCCTCCTCTCTGCTGTATTGAGTTCCCAGCAAATATCTGAGCGGTTGAAGTCTCCTGCGAGGACAAGGGCTGGTGAACTCGAGAGATCCTCCATCTGCTTATAGAGTAATAGTTGTATGACAGTTCTGAAAATTTGTTTGATGTTGTTTCTGACACTACACAGTATTACTGAAGATGATGATGAGACTGAAGTACTAATCATGCAAGAAACTTCTGCTGACCTCTACACACAAATTCCTGAAAACCTAAAAGAAGCAAAGGTGGACAGGAGAAACTTCCAGATAGGTAGATTGTTTTATTTCACTACTTCTCCCTGTAGTGGTTTTAGTTAGCTGATATGATCTGTATTAAATTCTACAAAAGGTGTGCTAGGCTTTCTGAGGGAGAAATTGATGGGATTATCATATATGGATTGTACTGACTGATTTACAGACATTTTTTGTTAGACTATTTAGAGATCTAAAAGTTATGGGATTTGTTTATTTGTTTTGGTTTTTAAAATGCATCTCAATATGTATATGGAATTAAGTTTTTGATGCTTTTTGGTATCTCCCTAGGCCTTGCTTGTGTATACAGCCGCCAGAATCTGGTTTTAGTCCTCGCCATGTGCTGAGGCGATAGTTTAACCTCCCTGGTAGAAGGAGGTAAATCAGGGGTGTAAACAGCAGTGAAGATTGCATTCATATAACTGAGGCTATTTCCTTTAGTAAATTTGTTTGGAGTTACACCTCAGTTCTATAGTGTAATATAAGAGCTGTTTCCTCGGGATTTTTCCTCAATTGTTTTCTGGAGATGTTTGAGATATATTCTCTTACCATGTCAATGTGGAACCCTCTAACTGTGAAGTACTAACTAGCCTAAATATAGCTGTTGCCTAGAAACCCCATTATACCCAGATAATACAGCAGAATACACTAGCCTCAGACAGAATTTAGGTTATCATGTCTGCCCTATGCATACATATGAAAACTGAAAGGTGCTTAAAGTGTGTAATGTCTGTTGTATTTGTACTCTGTGTATGCCTCCTGACTGTGTGAGGAAATAACTGTATGCTTTGTTTCTATGCACTTAGAAATAACATTTTTCAACAAAGATATTTTTTCTTTGTTTTGTATGATCTGAAATAGTAGTTAATTTCCATTACATTAAAAACTGGTGTTTTTTGCTTTCTTCTTGCTCTCAAGAAATTTATGCTTTGCACATTTTTTCCCTGAAGCAGAAAAGGCATGAAGATGTATTTCTAGTTGTCCAGAAGGCAAGGTGTGAAATAAGGGAAATGCTGAGGCAGGAAGAATCCTTGCATTGTTTCACTTATGTGATCTTTAATAAGGAAAAGTACTTCTTCGTTATAGAACCTTGTGTAGAAACTTTTTCATATGTTGATGGGACACAATTATTACCTAACAGTCTGTGTCTTAAACGCTATAAATTAAAAAAAAAAAAAAGTTTACTGATTGCAGGGTCATGATGGAAAATAATTTGTAGGTAGTGTTTGGTGTGCTCTTTAAATGAACTGCTTAGTGTGCTCATTAGAATAAGGTGTCTACAATTTTCTTTCTGCTTATTAATCAGCTTTTACACATTTTTTTTAGTACATACAGAAGCTTAAAAAGTCTATTCTTGCATGGCTTGTTGTTTTCTGGGGTAGTCAACTAGTCACTTTAATGTCACGATGTCTTTTCACTATTAAGCAGCTGATATATTCAGCAGAGAGAATTTTGTTAGTTGAATAGTAATTTTTTTGCTTTATATATAGAAAAATAAGCATGGAGACCAAACAAAAAACTTGACTGAAAATTCAGTTGAAAGCAAACATTAATGCTCTGTCATAAGCACAGCCAAATTGGACAGCTTTCAGAACAGAGTTTTCTGGAATGCAGCTTTTTTGATAACTTTTGTAACGAAAATTTTTACTGTGGCATCTGGAACACAACCTGGACTACCTGGATTCCATTCTCTCTTGCTAGGTAAATACGTGGTTCATTTTCTGAGAGTGTTATTGTGACTATGTAATGCATTTTCTCGTGGTATGGGTTTTGTGGGGGTTTTTTTATGATTTGGTTTGTTTTTTTCCCCAGTTTGCTAGACCTATACAGAGTACAAGTACCTCTGGCTTATGCAGTAAAGAGCTACAAACTAAAGGGAAGGTTTGATATTTTTTTATTAGTTTGCCACTTTTAAGCAACTGAAACTTGCACAAAGGTATTAGGAGTTAACACCCTATAATTTTACTTGACTTATGTCCTAGTCATCACTTCATATTGAAGATAATTAGAGATACTCCAGATTCAGGCCTAAATAATAAATTTCAGGTGGAATTGAATGGGCTTAATTTTTGAGTTTCTGGAGCAGTGTCTTCAACACTTAAGAGTTGAACTTTAGAATGTATCCACAATAATGTATATGAGCTTTTGAAAAAACTCCAAGAAATCTTTTATAATTCAATATCACTGCTAGAAATGCAGAGAATGTATTTTTTTTCCTAAGAAATTTGATCCACTTTTTAAAGTCAGTTTCATATGGAATTTCTCTTTCAAGACTTCAGTTTCTGTTTACTTATTTCAGTAAATACTGGTTTGTGAAAAGTGTTATGATACTACAGGCTATGCTAATTTGCAGCCTAATCAACAAACTGCAAACTGTAGATTATTTTATTCAGTGTCAAGCTCTTATGAAAACATGCCCTGGTAGTAAGACTGAACCTCTCAGAAAACATGGCTTTAGAAATTTCATCTGCAACCTTAGCTGCCTTCATCACTGCTTTAATTTTGTTTGGATTTTTTTTTTCTTTTAAAATACTGCATTAGGGGTTTTGTTGAGAGTTATATTTATTTGTTTAAAGTGGCTCTTGAAGTGAGTGGAGGAAAACACATCACTTTCAAGGCAGTCATATCAACATAATCAAAAACAGAAGCAAAGGGAAACGCTAATGTTTTCTATATAGTCCATATGCTATCAAGATGCATTTGAAGTATATATGGTATCCTACAGAAGCTTTCTCAATATTGACAAAGCTTTCTAGCTATGTTTAAGACAAAAGCTTGAGTACTTGCACAGTGCTAACTGTGATGGCACATTGTTCATTACTGAGGCTCTTTACTAAGGCAGCGCTGAAGCTGTTGAGGTAATGTTTTCCAGGGCCTCTATGGCACTGTCTTTCTTTCATTTCTCTTATGTTGTTATTCCCAGACTGCTAGTCTTGTGCTCTGTGCCTGCAAACCCTGATAGTATTGTTGCGGCAGACTCATAAGGCAAGTGACTACTACTGATATGAAATTCATCTTCCTCCTTCCTAGTCCTTTTCTTGTTTGTAGCATTGAGTTCATACTGTTTAATGCAGACTAAAGTTAGATAGTCCTTTATATAACATATAATTATGTAATATTTATGAATTGTGTGTATGTATAGGTGAATATGCAACACTTCCACCTGGTCAACATACTCTAATCAAACCTAATAGCAAGGTTAAGCAAGGACAGCCAGTGGGGAGTCCAGCAAGAAGAGTATAAAATAATGTAGGGGAGAAGCATGTGGAAAAATATTCCTTTTTCATTAATGCAATCAGATGTTTAGTTAACTCTCATTTGAGGCAGTGGGTGCAAATGCAGATGTGTTTGTGGTAAGCTAAGAACTAAGTTTCCTTGTTTTCACTACCCTAACTTCCTCCTTAAGTAGTTATGCAAGCATTTGAAAGAAAAAGTCATTATCTATGTGTCTGGACAGTTTCAGATGATTTGAAATACTAAAACTTTTATTCATTAGTTATTTGCTTAGCAAAATAAAAAGCCTCCATTCTAATTAATAGACATCACACATGGTGAAATTTACAAGTGTTCTCTGCAATGACCCTTTATAAGGGAAAGAATATTCTTTGTGAGGATAAAGGAGGGAGAGAGGAGACCTACATACCTGTTTCTTGTCTGAACTTGCAACTTTCTGCACATATTTAAGTCAGAGACTTTGTCACAGAATCTACTTGACATTCTTATTTGAGGTAAAAAGTAAGAACTTCAATGTGCTAAGTTTAATGCATCCTATCAAAGTGCATGCAGAGCTTCAAGAAGTAAGGTCTTTCTGTGCCACTGCATAGAAATATTTAATATTCTAAATATTTAATGGATAAGAAAAATACTCTCTTCTAGGAAAGGGTGGAAGGAAACAACAAATGACATCATTTTCATTACAGTAAGCCAGCCAAGCACTAAGCTTTTTTTTTTCCTGCTTGAATGGAGATGAGGGTTAAAAGGAGAGGAGAGCATAGGAAGGAAAAATTGATGTACCAATTGTGTCTTCAGGTTAAAAATCATATGAGTGACTTTGTTGAATTGACATTGCTATACTACCATGTACTGCAATAAGATTTCACAAACCTTGGGGTTTGGTATTGCAGAGATATGGAAGAAATATTGTCATGGTTATGACATTCCCCTACATAACAGCTGCATCAGTGTCAGGTTGTGGATCTCATAAATGTAGGGCTCTCTGTAGAGCTAGGCAATCTCTCAAGAGTTAAGTCATTCTTTAACTGTCAGGACGAAGCATATATTGTAGTCTCATCATAATTATAGCTGGGGTGCAATGTAGATGTAACACTTTTTTTTAAGCCTGGAATCCTTCTCAAAAAAACCACAAGTCAGTAAGTGTTGTTATGCTTCCTTTAAAAAAATCAAATATTAAGCTTTTCAAAATGTTTTTACTTCAGTATTCTTCTAGTAATAACTGTTATTTATAAATTCAAGGAAAAATTCCATATTTTGAAAAAAGACTTTTCTCACTGAAGTCTGTAATTAGGTGATTACTTACATGACCCTTGTAATCTTTTTTTGGCAGAGTTTCAGTATTTTTTTAGAGTTATGGTGTTTGTCAAAATCAGTGATTTATTAAACTAGATTTGAAAATATTTGCAGACTTACCAAGTGTTAGATTCTTTTATGAAGGCCTTGTCTCCATATCCAGAAGAGCATAGAACAAATACAGAAAAGGATCCCTTGCTTACCTCTTCCAAGAGCTACATGGTCTTGAGGGGTGAGACACATAAAGATGAGTCAGTGCAATGGGCTGAGGGCTTTCTATGTAGAGGAGAGTTATGACAGGATACAGCATTTTGGGATTGCACAGGACTTAATATGAAATATCTAAATGGAGGACAAAAGGTAGGGGAAAGAGAGTTTAAGGTTACTTTGAAAGTGACAAGCATGGGAAGAGAGAAAAGGGATTGAGAGGCCCATTGACTGTAAGCGGACTGCTGATCAGTATACTTGCCTGGCCGTGCAACACATGGCCAGATCAGCACTGTGTCCTGTATTTTTAAACTTCATTTCAGTTATTTCCTTGAGGCTGTAACTCTAAATGTGTGTATGTTTGCTTATTTCTGTGAGCCTGAGTGCCAGCAGCTGGAGTTGTAGTACGGGTCATAGGGGCTCCTGCATCTGAAGTGTCAGCAGCTTGAGTGAGTGATGGTGTACATGTCAGTGTTTGATTGCTGAATCACAGAATGGGTGACGTTGGAAAGGACTACAGTGGGCCATCTGGAACATCCTGGAGTGCATTGCACAGAATACCATTTAAATGGTTCTTGAATGTCTCCAGTGAGGGAGACTCCACACTTTTCTGGTCACCTGCACTGGAAAGAAGTTCTTCCTCATGTTCAGGTGAAACTACCTATGCATCAATTTCTGTCTGTTTTTTAAGTTATTTTATTTAGTTTTTTTAGTTATTGCTTTCTAGTGAGTATTAGTTGTCAAAGCATTTGCAAGTCTGGGCTGGACACATTTGTCCTACAGCTGCAGAAATTGTCTACCAGAGGGACAAGGCATTCCAGACCAGCTGCTGGAGAGATCAAGGCCTGAGAAATTGGTATAGCTGTGCATGACTGTCTCTGCATCAGGCATCTGGAAAGAAGAGGCACCACCATTTGGCTACTGGGTAGGCAGGGACCAAGGTCAGTTATTGCAGGGATTCATTGTGGGTATGTTTAAGCAGTAGTCTCTGTATCAGCAGCTGGAGGGATGCTGGAGGCCTTGATCTCATATCTCCAGGTGCCAGCAGATGGGGTAGCTACTGGATAGACTTGTTTTCTAAGTCTAGCTCCAAAGGATGCACTTTGTGAGTACGTTTGTGTATATGTATCCATTAATGGGCTTTTCTCCTGATGTCGCAGAGAAGAGAACAGATGAGAACACTAGTGCATGAGAGCTGAGCGTTTACTTGGGTGGTACCCATGTGCATTTGTTGTGTACATATGTTTGAGTGTGAGTGTCCTTGCTATGGGTTGGACTTGGGCTCAGACAGCTGCAGCCTTGCTTCTATTGAGGTGACAGATTTAGTCACCCCTAACATCAAAAGCTGAATGGTTATTGTACATATTGAAGGTCTAGTTCTTTACGACATGCTAAGAAGTGATATAGGTGAACAGGTGAAATTGTATCTTTATCTGGAAGGAAGCTTAAAAATAGGACTGATAAAAGGCTGAAACATGGAAGATATATTTAAACAGAACTTTGGTTTAAAATATGCTTTTTAAATTCTGTAACTCTAGAGTTAGAATTGTTTTGTCAATTTGTGTTATTTTCAAATTTTGACACCATTGTTCGACAAATACGTACTTTTGTGACACTTGCAGAATTCATTGGTTTTCATCTGCTTTAAACAACAGATTCTTTTTCTCTAAATTGATTCCTTAGTGCAGAATGGAGTCTTCTAGAAGCAAAGAGGAGGCATAAAGGCAGCAGGAATGGAACTCCAAAGAAAGTAATGAAATATCCAGACTGGGAAAAGTAGTAAAATCTTAATCAAGTGCACAGCTGCTCTTGATTTTCTTTGAAGGTGTTTTCTGTATAACACACTAAATTTTTTTCATGGGCTTTTTGACCTTCCATTTATGTAAATTTTTTTCAGGTTTATTTTAAATATGTGGCTGTCTTTTAGTTGATTGCCTGTTCCTTTGACATAGATCACAGAATGACAGAATAACTAGGTTGGAAGAGACCTCAAAGATCATCGAGTCCAACCCATACCCTAACACCCCAACTAGACTATGGCTTCAAGTGCCATGTCTAGTCTTTTTTTATACATGTCCAGAGATGGTGACTCTACCACCTCCCTGGCAGATGTGCTCATATTCTTATTTTTGCTAGTTTACAACATTTATAAGGCAAAAAAAGTTAGTTACAATAGTTATTACAGTATGAAAAAATAGCCTTAATGATCAAAAATGTTGATCAGTTGAGCAAACAAAAACAAAGCAGTTAAAAATATTTATACAAAAAGGTTACCCAAGTACATTGCCGTGTATGTCTTCAGGAAAATAAAAGTTTGTTGGGAGAGTATCAGAAGAACATTTTAACAGGAAAATGAAGCACAGAAAATTGAGTTGTGTATTATGGTCTTCAACTGAAACAACAGCTGGCAGATCTGTTGATTGGATAAAGTTGTGATTTCAAGGATGAGCTTTAGAAGAAGTATGAGCAGTATGAAAGGGATATCAGAAAGACTGTCTTCACGGTCTGTAGTGTGTTGCATATCTAAACACTTGGTATGAAAACATAGGGAGTTGTTTTCCAAAATTAGGCCTTTCAGGAAAAAAAAATCCTTCTCTAACATTTAGATTTTGAAAGCTATGTCCAGTATGTATAAACTTATATGAGACATCTTGCAATAAACCTCTGGAAACACCACTACAATATTGGTGAATAGCCTCATTTGATTGATAACTATTAGTGTCTTCATTAGCACTGATCTACACATAAGGAGATTAAGAGAGGGTTTTTTTACAATTTACATACAAATAATAGAACATACAACTATAACTGGCTACTATTGAAGTGTATTAAATGTACAGTGTTTGCATATACATTTAATTTTACTAGATATTTTCCATCCTTTTTACAATGATTTTTACTCCAAACACTTCTTACTAAATATTCATCTGAAAACATGTCTGCTGAAGGAAGACATCATGCATTAAGCTATTATTGTTAGTCGGAGTTAGAGGCTGAAAGTAGATGCCTAGAAAGACGTAAAATTAATTCTTATCATGACTGTTTTGGCATCAAGACATTTTTATTGTTTTTATCTCCCATTAACAAGGAGAGAAGAATACAATTTTAAACGACTGATTTTAGGACCTATGTTAATGCACTACTGCTTCAATTGGAAGACATTGAGTAAAGGTATAAATATTTTTTAAATGGAGCATTACAAAAATCACAGAATCAAATAAGGAGTTGTTTCCTATTTCTACTTTCAGGAGGCTCCTATAAGGCAAGTAATATAGCTCCAAATTACTCCTAAAATAGAGGAGACTTATTAATATGTAGGTTGGTTGGCATGTGTTACTTAAGTGCTCTGTCCTTCTGGAAGTCTCAGCGTTATGGAAATGATAAGTATTTGAAGATGCTTTAGGGTCTATATTTAGGTAGATTTCTCAACTTCTTTAAAAAAGCCTTTGTACAAGGGTATCCTTAAGCAGTTAGGTCCCTTTAAAATTTATTGCTTAGTAAAGTGGATTTCTCTTATTCAGTCTACTATCATTTATCCTAAAAAGGCTGTGCTGTCATTCTTTAGGAATAATCAATATGTATCTTATATGGTTGTAAAGGGCCACCTTTTTTGCTAGATGAAAATTTGCTAGAATGAAATATGACTCTACCAAGCACTTAGCTTTTTTTTCCCCCTCTACTCTGCACATGAAAAATAAGAACAAATCTAAAATTGAAATTCTCTTCATGCAATAGAACAAGATTTCATTTCTGGCTTCTGTCTTTCCTTGCTTAACCTTTTTTATGAAGACACTTAGAAAACTTGTGGTCTTCTGGTCCTTATATTATATAAAGGATTTATTTTAGTTACCTGAGAGATGCCAAACTTCTGTTGGCGTCCAAGTTTTGTGATATTTGAGCTTCGAGAGGTGTTGTTTGATTGTGCCTTGGGATGTTATCCTTATGCCTATATTGGTAAGTCAAACAAGTCTAAGGGTACCTCATGAATACTGCTGTACTGTGTCAGCTAGCTTTAATGCCAGAACATTTAGCTTTTAGTCTTTAAAAGTATAATTTCTGTTTGTAAATTGGCTTTTGAGTAGTTTCTGAATGTTGCCAACTCCTGAATCATGCCCAGAAATAATTTGGGAGAACACTGTTTAGTCCAGGCCAAGAACCATGCCAGACAGGGCTGTTGTAACAATTAGAAGGACAGATAATTGAATTCCAATGCTGTGGAACACCTCCTAGTACATCTAATGAAATATTTTATGTCTAGCCAGTGCAATACAATAAAAAGTGTTTTGACTTAGTTATAAAATGATTTGATTTTGTTAGCTACATTTAAACTTGTCACTTAATGTTACAATTGGCACTTAGGGGCATACACATGCAAATTATGTTTTAAAAGGTAGACATGTAAAGAATTTGCCTTAGACTTTTGTGGTGGTTTAGGATCACTTTTATCATCTAGGAGGCAGGTTCAATAAAGGTGACAGAAAACTGAATAGAGTTTGCAACAGGTGAACAGTTTATTATAGGGGGTTTAAATTAGGGAAGTAGGGATAACCCACAGGGACCCCAGAATTACACAGAGGAACACCCGACACGCAGGGAAAAAAAACACAAAAGGGAAAAAAGGACAAAGGGAACTGTGCTTTCAGCTAGATGGCTAGCTGAAAAAGCAGTGGGGAAGGATAGGAAAAGCAGTCTCTCTCCCTTCCCTCTCTCCTTGGAAGCACTTCCCGGCCCTTCAGGCTCTCTGAAAAACACAAAAAGAAATGAAAACAACTCCCTCCCACCACCTCCCTGAGGGTTACTTGCTTGTCAAGAGAAATGGATGGAAACCATGCCATGGGGGCCTGCGAGCACAAAACACAGGAGCTGTGTTCCCCCTTGGAGCAGCCAAAGAAGAGTTCGGGACAGAGCCATTGCCTCAGCTTTTAAGCCTTCTCCTTCTCGCGTGGATCTCGTTGCCCTCTTCCTGACCAAGCTCTCTCTCCACTGGTCCAGTGAGGCCAGGCACTACCTTGGTTCTGGTGTTTTCTCGTTGAAGAGGTCACGAGTTTCAGTCCCACTTGCCATCTTTGTTTTCACAGCCGTGGCATCTTGGGGAACACCCCGGCGCCACTGCCGCCCTTATCGCTAGTATAGTGCCAGCATTGGCCCCCCGTCGCTGTCCAGAAGCGGCAGCCGTGCTCAGGTTCCCGGCCGGGGCCGGCCCGGGACCACCCCGTCTGCGACGCTGCCCCAGCTGCCGCCCGTGGGCATGCTGCCCTGCGCTCCCGGGGGAAACGAGAATCCGTGCAGGGAGGGACGGTCCCGGGCCACGCACCATGCAGGGAGGGGGGAAGTGGGCAGGAACAGCACCATCCCCGCTCCGGCCCCACGCTGCCCCTGAGACTGGGGAATCGGCTCTGGCCGCTGCCGCTGGCCTGGCCCGGCCTGGGGGACCCCCCCTCCAAGCCACGCTCTTGGGCTGATGTCCCCCCTGTCCCCCCACCCTGGTCCCAGCCAGGGGAAATGAGAAGCCGCTGTCATCCCGTCCTGGTCCTGAGACAGCCCTGGGGAAACGAGAAGCTGCTGCTGCTCCCCCCGCACCCCGGTCCCGGGGAACAGCTGGGGGCAACACCCCTGCCCTGCCTGGGAGAGGGCTGCCTTGATCTCACCCTCCCTCCCCCGTCCCAGCTTTTTTAAGGAAAGCAGAATTTTAACTCAGGCAGGTAAGTGAGCTCTTCTTACCCCCTTTTTTCCCAAAAAGTCCAAGGAACATCCCCAAAGCCCCCCTTTGACCATACTCCCGTGATTCCAGCCCCCCCAGACCAGTACAGCTTTAGAGAGAATAATTAATTGACACAACCTTGAACAATTCAGCAGGTCTCTTCCGTGGCAAGTCAACTCATGATTCTGTAAAATAGCACATTTTCTTTGTTTGCACTTGTATTTTGCTTTCTGTTTTCTGTTAATGTTTTTTCACTGCCTTAGCTGCTGAATGAGACTGTTTCAACTGTCAGAGTTCTAAACATTGGAGAAAAGTATCTCTAGATTCAGAATTAACCAATAGAGATGGTATTGCATATATAATCTTCCTGTTCCTCCCCAGTTTTTTTGAGGCTTTAGGTCTTTTGAGCATCTTCAGTAGGACTAGAAACTGAAATCAGAACTTCTGGCTTTCAGCTACCTACATTTCTCAACAGACATCTTTATAATAGTGATCAAATGCATTTCCCCACTGCTATACAAATTTCAAGGTTTTTTTATATAGCATGCATTCATTTTCCTTAAGCGTTCATCATTGTTTCTTGATTGGTGCAATTACAGGAAGAATTTTATAGCAAATATTGTAGAGAAAAAGCTGTAATAAAAACTTCATTGTACTACAAGATAGTAAATAAAAAGATAGATGGTAAAACTGCTAGAATATGGACTTTGTAAGAATAAAATAGAAAATATTATCCTTGCTATTGGGCTCCATCTCCACCAGTTTGTAACACAGGTCTGTATATTATCCAGTTCTGTATATCATGCAGAACGGATCTGTGTATTATACAGTTACTCAGTTTTCTGGTTTTAAGGGGAAAACAGGAGAAGACTGAAGTTTCTGAATACTTGATATACTTCAGAGTCCTAAAATTTCTGTGAAGAGCTCATGAAGAAGAACAGTCTAAAGACAATGTGGGCTCATGTATGACTTTTAATTAGCCCTTCAGTGACATCAATGACAAGAAGCAGATTATTTTGAGGGAGGGTAGATTTGCAGTGCAAGGAAAACATCAGCCACCAATATTGTCTTCTAACAAAGGATTTCTGAAGTGATATATCAAGAACCAGTTGATGGGAAAAAACATATATATTTAAGAAAAGCAGGAGAACAAGCAAAGATTTTGGTATGCTTTTATGAATTATTTAAATATGCTGTTACAAGATGCCATCACATTGCTAGCCTGAGCATCAGCACTCCTTAATCTGACTACAAGCTAGCTGTGTGAAGTAAACAAAGCTTGAGCTGTTTCTCTTGACCAAAAGCAATTGTACAAGGGGTAGTACTAGGAGCCCTCTTTGCACAAGCAAGGAGATAGGAAAAAATATACCATCAAGTGAGCTTGAAAGTTGAGAGCCTTTGTTTCTAGCAGCACTTCTGATTGCTTTGGGGAAATACACTTTTTTCACATTGCTTTGTAAAACATGCCACAGACTATTGTGGACGTGTGTTTTTGTTTGTTTGGTTTTTTAATAAAGCAAAGGAAAACAAACAAAAAATATTTCCAGGCACTTAAAACAAGTTATTTTGCATGTGCAGATCAGTCCATATGTCTGCAAGAGCTATCTATATGTGCATTTGTAATGTATCAGTACTTCCCTGAAACTACATGAAAGCTACATCAGGGACTTCCATGAAAGGAGTATTCAAGAAGATTATATGTTCAAAAAGGGTCTGGAGCAATAACTTTTTAACTCAAAAGAGTTGTAGTGTTGCACTAACATCCTGTGGAGAAGCATAGGAACAGTCCAGAGAAATTACTTCATGATTTTTGCATTTAAAATAGCTTATGTGCAAGTATAGGGGATAGATGCTCATTTATTTTACAGCTAGTGGGGTTTTATTTAGCAGAATTTGGCTGTAATTAGGGTGCTTCAATTTCAAGAAGCAGGAAATAGATGACAAAGGAAATAGTATTTTGCAGCATTGTTGTGTTGCAACTAAAATGCATACAGTAGTGAAATCCAAAGCTATATATGGACTAGTAGTACCACAGTTTATTACTGTATATCCTGTTTAAAACATTGGTATTTCCTTGGTCAGACTAGGCAGAAATATATTCAATGCTTTATGTGAACCCTTCCTTCTCTCAGAGTTTAACATAATGATTTGAGTAATGGCACTCAATATCACTGATTAAGATCACTTTAATAATTCTCTTTATGTCGTGACAGGAAATTTGTTAACTTTATTAATATCTTGTCTTGTAGGTCCTTCCCAATAAGCTGACATTTTGTGCAAAGTAATTCATTAAAATTGCCCATTTTCATTTTTTCCCCTTCTAGGTGTATTAGGTATAAACTTTAAAATCACATTTTTAACAGTGGAGATTGTTTAAATGAGAATTGCCTTTTAGACTGTATTCATTTGTGTCTTAGCAGCCTTTTTTTTTTTTTTTCATGTAACTATTTCTTCTTTCAGCAGTCCGTAGATGGGGATAAACAGACTGAAAGCCCAACAGGATAAATTACGTTCAAATGAAATAATCCTCTGTAGAAGAATGTTTCTGTTTGACAGTATGAGTTAACAGACATAGGGTATTTCATAACCCGGACTCTCCTTAATTTGTAATGGTGTCAAGGCTAACCTCGGCCAGCAAACAAGCACCATGCAGATGCTCACTCACTCCTGCTCCAGTGGGATGGGGTAGAAAATAGGAAGAATAAATTAATATCTCAATCCATTAGTTAAGATAGTTTATAGTTTAATAGGGAAAACAAAATCAACACGTGCTAGCAAAGCAAAATAAAGAATTCAGGAATTCATTCACCACTTCCCGTGGGCAGGCTGGTGTTCAGGAATCTCCAGGACAGCAGGGCTCCATCACGTGTAAATGTGACTTGGGAAGACAACTGCCATCATTTCAAATATCCTCCTTTTCCCTTTTTGTCTCTCAGCTTTACATACCCAGTATTATGTTCTGTAGTGTGGAATATCCCTTTGATCAGTTGGGGTCATCTGTCCCAGCTGTCTCTTCCCAACCTCCCTTGTACCCCCAATTTCCTGGTCAGTGTGGCAGTACTGAAAGAAGAAAAGGCCTTGACCCTGTTTGGTGGTATATTTTTGAAAGCTAGGCTTTTGGGCCTAAAGTTTGAGAGTTTCAAAGTTAGTATAAGTACCTCTGTGTCTAGCAAAAATCCAAAGTTAGCCTGAGAAGTTTCTGTCTTTCACAGAGGCCTGAACAAGCAAGCTAAAGATAAACAAAGAACATCTGCTAGCTGAAAAACACCTAGGAATGTGGCTATACCAAAACAATGGGGAAACTTTCTCTAAATATAGCTATGGTCCCTGTAGCAGTTTGAGGCCGCAGCACGGTAGTCTTGGAGTTTGTCTAGCAAGGACAAATTTCTTTCTCTTAACAAGCAGTTTCACAAAAACATGTTTTTCCAAGCAGGTGTCTCTTGGAAAAACATGTTTTGAACATGAACTAATCTCGAATATTTCTAAAACATAGTGAAAGTTCTCAAAAGAAGATTGTGTAATGCTTGACTTTGACCAATGAAATGGTTAACGACAAGTGTATCTGTCAATGAAACATTAACGTGCAGGTTTCTAAAAATGTATAAAAAGCTGTGAGTTTTCTCATTAAATGGCTTCCTGGACAAAACCCTGGCTCTTGTGGCTCGAGTTTTTACTAAGATCGCCCTGTGAACTACAACAACCCTGTGTAAGGACTGTTCAGCAATGACAAAAGCATGCCTGTATTAACAGCACTGTTTCCAACATAAATCCAAAACACAGCACCACATTAGCTATGATAAAGAAAATTAACCCAGCCCAAACAAGGACAAATTTTGGGCTTTAGGCTCATTCAGTCTCTAGTACAGGATGGTGTGATGATGTTTTTTGCTGGGAATGTATTATCTGATAACACCATGTGGAACAGGTCGGTTAAATTATATAGACTATTTCATCATCAATTTTGAAATAACAGAGAAGCCATTCACACTTTTTGAGTAATGAACCATAGTTAGGATATTATTTCAATAAGATAAAACTTAAGTGTCCATTTGTTTCATTACAATTTTGGGCTTTGATAGGGAATAAAAGGGAACAGAGATTGCTATTCTATACACACCAAACTTGGCAAAATGCATCGACTCTCCTTCAGGCTCTTATTCTTAATGGGATGTGGAGTGGGTGGAAAAGAGCTGGGGACTTGGAGACACGTTCATACAGCACGGCCTGTGACTGAAGTTTTGTATAATACTTGATCCCAATTTAAGACCTCAGACTTATAGTGTATACCTGTAGCAGTTTCTGGCGCCATTAAGAGCAGAGATCCTGTGCGCTTTCTCATAGAGCAGAGGGTAAATGGTGAATATATTTTGCCAGTTACAACAGCTCTTATAAGAGGAAAAAAGTATCTCACATTTGAACCTTATAATAGGAAAATTTTTCTTGCATGCCAAGAAAATGCCCTGTCAGTTTTTTGCACTCACAGTAAATAATAAGCTTGTAGGAAATTGTCCTTGCCATGGAGACCCAAACACACATGTCTAAGGGGTAAAGAAGTGAAGCAAGAAGAAAGCTTAATAGAAGAACAAGTAATGTCACCCAAAATATGGCAGTAAAGACTTGCTCTACAGTTGCAGGAGCATGTGTGCTCGTAAACACACATGGCTTTAATTTTTTTTTTTAAGGACTTCTCTCATGACAGATGCCTCTAGTTCATGAATTTTGCTTTGCAAAAGAGTTGCTGTGTTCTGTTCTTTATCTGTAATATCTTTTTTGAAGTACTAGGACTAAATTTGAAGAAAGCAATTTGCTTTCCTGTGTTCTTTGTAACCCAGTGGGAGTAAAAGTCCTTCCGTTGTTACTGAGTGCTTGTAACCTGGCAGAAGGAGGGGGAATGTGGAGAAAAGGCAAACTATCTGCTACCAAAGGCTGGAGAGAATGCAGGAAGCTTGCCTTTGAAAAGCCTTTACTAATTTTTACTACAGTTAACAGCCCATGCATTTAATTGCCAGCTCAAAAGCAGGAGGATAGGGCTGCAAAACCATGATTTGGTTTTGTCAAACAGTATAACTTCCTAGAACACCTGGTTGATGTCACCTTTGATGAGGATAAAAGAAAAAGTCTGTAGCATTTTAGGGTTTTTTTAATTTAAAATAAAAAGAAAAAAATATGCTGTAATCTGCAGGTTCTTGGCTTGACATGTCAAACTGCAAAGCCAGCAGGAATTGAAATGTGTCAACATCAATGAAGTTATTACCTCGGATAAAATTGTGTACTTAGCCAGATTGGCCTTTCTTGTAATGTCTGTCAGGGAATCATCTTAAGGGAGGAGTAGAAATCTTTCTTAGTGCAAAATTACCATTCAGTCTGCAAATACAGGAATATATTCTGTTGTGTCCTAGAATCAATTAGGTTGGAAAAGCCTTTTGAGATCAAAATCCAACCTATGACTGAGCATCACCATGTCAACTGGACCATGACACTAAGTGCCACGTCCAGTCTTTCCTTCAACACTCTCAGGGATGGTGACTCTACCACTTCCCCAGCCAGTCCATTCCAAAGTCTAATGGCTCCTTCTGTGAAGAATTACTTCTTGATGTCTAATCCAGACCTCTCATGATGCAGGTCCAAATTCTCCTTTTGCCCTATTGCTAGTTGCCTGGAAGAACAGGCCAAACCCAACCTGGCTGCAGCCTCCTTTCAGGTAGTTGTAGGGTGAGATAAGGTCATCTCTGAACTTCCTCTTCTCCAGGCTAAACAGCCTCAGCTCCCACAGTCACTCCTCACAGGACTTGTGCTCCAGCCCCTTCATTAGCTTCATTGCCCTTCTCTTTACCTGCTCCAGCACCCCAGTATCTTTCCTGAATTAAGCGGCTTAGAACTAGATATAGCTTCACCAGTGCTGAGTACAAGGGGAAAAATCACTTCCCTGGTCCTGCTGGCCACACTACTTGTGATACAGGCCAAGATACCATTAGCCTTCTTGGCCACATGTGCACACTGATGGCTCGTGTTTTTAGAAAAAGTGTAATCAATCTTCCTGAAATTCTGCAGTTTAAATAATGACTGTGATGTTTTCTATTATTTTCACTAAATTATTCTTGGAAGTAAATTTTTTTTTCTGATTAGTTTTGCATGTTTTTCCCTTTCCTATCCAGTAAATTTGATATGTGACAAAAAACACGAGTCAGTGTCAAAGCATGTGGTGTTACCAGTCTGATAAGATTTGAAAAAGTTAATAGGTAAATAATATATGCTAGCTGGCACTTGAGACCAACATTGAAGGCTCTGAGATGCAGAGGCAATCATACACTCGATTTAAGATCTTCAAAGAGGAGGGGCACTCTGCTATTTCCTGGAATCCACTTTATAAAGTCCCAAAGTAGTTAACTAATTGAATAAATAGTAGCTTTGTGAAATAGCATGTAATACACTGACTTTAAAATACTGCAAAACTGCATGAGTGTTTGACTTTGTGGAGTGGTTTTTACCTCTTTAAACTGAATGTAGATGTGAATTTAACACAAAAAAGGGGGAAGAGGAGAAACTGAGGGTAGGAAAATATAAAATACTTTAAAGTATTAAAACATCTCAATGACTCTTGCTTTTCTGGGCATGTAACCAAGTTACTTGTCCCTTTCCTACTCCTATTCACAGCATTGTTCAATTTGGATTTGATATGTTTATTTCACCTTGTTTAAATGTAACCTTTGTAGGAAGGTACTGTTTCTAGCTGAATTTGTCTGATGCTCACCAGTCTTCCTTTGGTAACTCTCTTTATTGTAATGGTGGCTACAGGGTGGGGAAATGTTTTTTGATTTAAACCTAAGAACTGATGAAAATCAGAAATTTCCAAGAAGAGATCTGCAAATCTTGCATAAGAACTGTTACAATGCATCAAAAAATACTCGGAAGATGTTTTTTGCATGACAAAGGGAAGAAGAAATAAAAAATCACAGAAAAAAGGTATTAATTAGCATAATAGGAACAGGGAGAGTTATGTTACTACACTTAAACTTTGTTCTTTTTAGTTGGTGATCTCTCTGTATTTACAATGCAGACTTTATTGTTTCATTTTGGGTCATTTTTCATAAAGGTCTTTGTAGCAAGAACTTTCTGTAGAAAAATAAGAAATT
Organism: Serilophus lunatus; assembly: GCA_013399895.1. NCBI lineage: Eukaryota > Metazoa > Chordata > Aves > Passeriformes > Eurylaimidae > Serilophus > Serilophus lunatus. Next base: position 18,097 of record VXBA01003361.1, read on the forward strand.
ATAGGGAAGGTGTTTGGCCTTACCGTACATCTGAACGGAATTTCTATGTACAGAAGAATAGTTCAGTAAAGGTGGCTAATAACCTGGGAATTATTTAGAGAGGATCTGTATGATACAGATCAGTGTTTACCTAAACTTATTTCCTCGGGTTGCTGTTTTTCATGGGCTCTTTATATATATGGTCTAGCCTGTAGTTGGGATCTCATTGTGCTCCACTGTTGTGGAAGTCCATGAGTCTTGCAGAAATCTTTAGTTTTTTGGATCTTGAGCTCTAAAGAAATCTTTTCTGGGGCATATTGGTGGGCTACTTTCTCAAATCCACTTCAGACTTTTTTATTGGTTAATTAGATATTTGTTACAAGGCAGAAGCAGTGCCAAAAACACACTCGGATATTTTGACCACAAGTATTATCTGTAAAAAAAAAAAAAAAANTGCTTAGTACATTTGGAATATGTGTTGTTCAGATGCTCTTCTCACTCAAAGGTGATTCCTTTTATACCTTTTGCCATTCCAATCACTGAGGGAAATAAATGTTCTCGAAATACTGCACTTGCCTTGTTTTGACACTGTAGCTTTAAGATGATGAAGCTTGAGATTTATTCTCTGAAATTAAATTGTTATTGGTGTCCAATTATAAAACAATCCTTGAACCATTTAATTGAAAACTGTGGTTCAGCGTTCTGAATATGTCCTATAATTGCAGTGAAATTATCTGTAAGTATCTATAGAAAACATATCAGAAAATATTTACCACAGAATACTTTTTTACACTATTGCAAACACATTATTATGGCGGATTTCTGTGACCTGATTATGTAAGGCGTGAACAGTGCCCTCAATACCAAATGACATAGGAAAATTGAAGTATTTGACAATGGATTGCCCCTTCTAGTGCAAGTATTGTGTAATATTTTGTGACAGAAGTAATGTTATTTTGAAATATTTCAGTTGCAATAGAATCTTATGAAAATGAGCTCTAGGCCTTCATTTCAGGTAGGTAGTGACCAAAACTTCACTTACTCTGTTCAGTTGAATAGCTTTAAGCTTCTTGATTGCTCTAGTAAGTTACTACTTAATTTACTAAATGTAAGAATTTAGATTTTTGTCTACTTTATATTCATAATTTAACAAATCATCTGTATCTTGAGATGATGATAAATTTACAACATATTTGGGTACTATAGTGAGAAAAACTACTTACGTATGCAAACCAGAAATAATGATTCTCAAGTGGAGAAGAACCAGGTCATTGTTTCATATTGTTTAGTCTAAGAAATATTACTCAATCTATAGTCTGAGATGGCAAAAGAAGAGAGGAAAACAATGTTTATTGAATAAAGAAGAAAATATTTCTCTTCTTATTTTGTGGGAAGGATTTCTTAACTTTCAGATTGACCAATTTACCTTTCCAGCTGCTAAGTTCAATTATCTTCCAAATGTATCATGTTCTATTCAGTCAAGAGAGGGAAAATAGAGTTCTGTTGATCTGAGTAATTAAAAAAAAACCCACAATATTATAGTATAGAAGGGAAAGGTTAAAGAAAACATTCCTGTTCAATAGTCATGAGTTTAATCCAATGCATAGTCACTCCTTTTATTATGTATTAAACTTGCAGATAATTTGTTTGGTGTACAGTTCAGGTATAGATAGAAGTGAATGAAATAGTAGGTTTTTTTAAAAAAAAGCAAAAGCTGCACAGTGAAAGCTGGAGAAAAGATTGACGTGATAAAAACAATAAAACCCTTACAAATAAAACTTCAGAACCAAACAAAAATAATCCCACAAGTCACTACTAAACGAGATTGTTTCATGCAGAACAACATTAGATCAGGCAGATGGTCAGCTTTCTGTGCCATCAATTATCTCCTAAGAAATTTATTATTAAAAAGGCTGTTGTATTGACTGTACTTGCACCTTTGACAGCATCTTGAACTTGTAATGTGGTCAAAATATTAGCATCTAACATTTAATTTTTTCCAGTCTGTATATTGGAAGTTAACTGTTGAATACCTGACATCCTATATAAAGGAGAAGATACGTGCAATTTATTCAGATGCAAGTATCTAAGTATCCTGTCCAGCCTGGTGACTGACCTGAGATGTCTGAATGCTGATAGCACATGTGACACTAACTAGTTTGTTATACTTCTGACACTCACTCGATGATCATTCAACACACCTTTAAGCAACATCAAGATATTTTCTAGTTTAGGTCTTAACTGTTAGTGAGGTATTACTATTCAACAGTGTCCAGGTCTTTATGTTGGCTCTCAGAGCACTTGAGAGATTACTTATTCCTCTTAACTGGATAGTATTATTGTGTAAGGTAAACCTAGATTATTAATTTCCACCACTCAAAAAGACCCCTTCACTAAGCTTAGGTTAGAAATACTTATTTATATGGTTTACTATTACTTCTTATATAGAACCCTTTAGATGACCTCAGGAATGCAAGGAAACTGTTCTGAGATGACAATAAGCTCAGTTACAAACTACTTGTGCACATGCTATGACAATTTAGGCACTGAAAAACTACCTATACTAATCTAGCTTAGGTTCTGAAAAAGGAGTATTAGCCCAAATTTCTTTTAACATAAGTGCATCCATTTAACATGAGAGAGGTAATTTACTGTGTTTGATCTCATAATTATATTGCCCAAAAGAGAAAATTAAACAATTCCTTTGCAAGATGGACACTTGTGTATTCAATACTTTGAAATCTCCAAACACTTTGATATCTTCAAAGATTAAATAATGAAGTGTTTCAGATGTAGGTAGAGCAAAACAGGTAAATTTAGAAATCTTACTCATGCTTGCAACATTACAGGAAAATAATCTCTTTTTTTTTCCAGATAAAAATATGTTTGATTACTTTAGGATCTATTTTTCTTTTTTGCATTTGATTTTAGGCTTTTTTTAGCCCAACTTTTGTTTTGATGATTCTTGTTCACACTAATGTAACACATTACTTGGAAGATCAAAGAGACAGCATTATTTTGATACAACTACATCTGATATCCTTATAAACCCCACAATGCCTAAGAGGGAGAATTCTGGTACTATTTTAAGTTCAACATCTTTGCCACTAACTATGGAAAAAGAATGATCTTTAGTTATATTGCATGCATATTAACATGTAAACATAAGTGGGATACATACAAGCCATGGCTCTCAAATGATCAAATTAATTAGGAACATTGTTTTGAGGTTTGAATATGAAGGAAAACTCTAATTTTAGTGCTAGTGTTCTTCAATTATTTAACTCTTCAGCACCAGTATAAAAACCCCCACAATTCTTTGGAGTTTTTAAATTTAAGAATACTTAATTATTCATCAAGGATAAAGTTTCAAATTAGAGTAAGTCACACAATCTTAAATTATATATATTTCTAGTACCTAGATAGGTAGTACATAGAATACTTTTACTTAGGAAATCCTGTGAATTTGCCAAAAGGTGAATTGGCAGAATGAAAACTGAGTAGTTGCACTGCTGCTGAGACTGAAGCCAATTCAGAACTTAATTTAAACTTTAAGGTTTGAGCACTGATACAGTTTATATTTCTCTGATGCTCTGCTAATGATCTGGGTGATTGGATGCAGAATAAAATATAATGTCACTGAACTAAGACTACACACTTGAGAATTAAAAAAGTTGGAATTGCAGTTACTGAAAAATGCAGAATTTGTGAGGAAATATATTAAAGCAGAAATTTAAAAACTGCACAAGTATAGGATGTCAAACAAATGTTCAGTGGCAGCTATTCCACAAAGCTCAGTAATGGATATCTAGCTGAGCCACGGCCCAGGGATATCTTGCAGTTCTGAAAAAAAATGTAAGTAGTATGTTCTGCCATAAGTGAATGTATGTTCTGTAAGGCCTTCTGAAGTAATCCTTCTCTACTGAATATGAGGAAGATCTTGGCCTCTGTCCAGTTATGAGCATTTCACAGCACAATTGGTGAAAACTCGGAGGGGATAATACGGGGTAATCATAGGCCTACTGAACATGGCTTACAACAAAAGTATGATTAGATTCATTTTATTCTGTTTATGAAGAGTCTTGAATATGTAGAACATTATTGCAAAGAGTTTTGGAATAATTTTGTGCCGTATCCATGAGAAGATAAAAGATAGTTCATGAAATGGTAAGGAAGGTTAAATGTAGATATTTTATTAAGTTTTTCAAGATGTTTAAGTAGGGAAACAGTGGAATAAATTGCCTGGATGTAGCTGCTAACCATGAGGACAAGTAGATAAGCAGGTCACAGAAATGATGTAGCTAAAATGATGACTTAATGTAAGGGAGTAGAGTTAAGAGATAATGCAACGTGCCTTTAAATCTTGTCATTCCATGGTAAATGAGGAATAAGTATGTCAATCCTCTAACTTTAAATAATGGAAAAACTTTCACTTATCTTCCTCTTACAATTTTGTCGAGGGCATGGAATCCTGCACCTTCCGTTTGTCTCTGTAATTGCTTGTGACCTTCTCTGCTGTTACTATAGTCTCAAGTTCTTATATTTGTTGTCTATGGCAAGGGAGCAGTTATAGTACTTTGATCTTGCTCATGCTTTTTGTCTTGGGATTTAGGCATTAGCAAGGTTACCCATTGCTATTACAGTAGCAAATTTCCCTTGGACTTTCCCCACCAAAGAAAGTAAGGTTGTTGGGGTTTTTTGTTGGGCTTTTTGTTTGCTTTTCCTCTAATAAATTTTTCTCCTTGACCATGAAGTTAGGATGAATATTCATATATGGTAGTCAGTCACTTGGTTCATCCAGCTCTATTGTTCACACACTTTTAAATGTTTCTGTGACAGGCTTTAAAGACTTTTGTGGCTTTTAACTCCAAGCCATCATCTTTCTTATCTGAAAGTTGTTCTCTGCCAATAATAGAAAGTGTTCATCCTATTGATTTGAAGAACTCAGCTGGAATGCACAGAAGACAAGTGAGTTTCTAAAGCAGAAGGTGGTGTTTCTCATAAGGTATATGATGTTATCAGTCCAGATGATCTAGTTTATCTCTTACTTTTCAAGAAAATTGATTGTATTAATCAGGCTAATGTTTAGCTACTTTACAGTTTACATAGGTATTGCTGCATTTGTTTTAATTCAGTATTGCTTTGGACTGTAACCTAGAGCTGTATACCAGATAAATACAAATCTTCGTATGATCTGTTCAATATATATATGAAATATAAGAGATGAAGGAAATAAATGTTAAATTTCCTAAGGACCTGATACCTCATATATTTAGTAGTTATAACTTCTATTGTCTTTACATAACAAAGGCTATAATTCTGTCACTGTTTGATATTGAATTATGCCTTATTGTGCAAATATTTCTCCTGACTCTCACAATTCCTTTTATTCGTAAAATTCACAAAATCTGAGATTCTATTATGCCTCTACTTTTATAAAACTTAGTTCACTCATTAGACTATTGAATGAATAATCATCAAAATACTCTTTCATACCTACTTATTGCGAAATTAGGCTTAAAAAAAGATGTTTCATTTCGAGTAGACTTGGGGCACCTCATAATACTTGTAAAGCACTTTTAGCCATGAGATAAAAGTAATCATGGGCAATCATCATGGTAAGTGAGGATTTATGTTCATGTGTTAAATGTGTTAAAGTATGTGTGTGCTCAGGAAACTTGATTCCAGTCCCTCTTGTGATTCTCAAAAATAAAATTTCCTTGTAAATTTAACTTGCATACAGCTCTGTCCAAAAAACTTATTCAAATCTTTAATTTTATTATACAGAATAGCTAGAATAGCTTGTATTTTTTAGGAACTAGTTGAAAGTGTAGTTCCCATGGCTTTGATTAAGTGGGAAAACATCAGACTTGTACTCTCTACTTCCTTACTTCATGGAGACAAGTACTACCAATTTTTTAGTTCAGCTTGCCAGTCATGCATACTTATTTGCATCAGTAACATTAATATTCCAGGCAGTGTGTGGGATGTGTTATTATTTGCAAATGGTTCTACTTAACTTATTCACCAGCTTCAGGATCACATTATGTAAACAAAAACTAATTATCAGCTGGTTGTAACAGAATCTTGCTCCTTTCATGGAGCTACTCTGAAGGAAGGGCACCTGGATTTTTTGCAGGCAACAAGGATACTCCAGTAAAGATCAATCTCCGGAATATTTTTTAAAATAAAATATGATTTAACACCTTTGTAAATGCATAAGTCTATGAAAAACAACCTAAGCATTTCATTATTTCTAACTTCAGATTCTCTTCTTGCAGCAGATGGTCAATGTATTTACATTTCAAAAACAGGTGTCATAAATATTGAGATATAATTTTGAGTTTAATAGCTTATTTGCACTGTGATTAATAACTGATATCTGAATTTTTTTTTTTGATGGCTGGTAAATTATTTTTTTGAGTATAGAAATTACAACGTACCTACACACCCCACTTTCCAAGACAAGCTTACTGGCTTTGCTTCACTAGTAAATAAGACTGTTTCCTGTCTTTTGATGGAGACTTCGTAGATGGCCAAAAAGTTACAAATTACATTTGTAATTTTATAATGGAAGAAATAGTCTTCTCCAGAACATAAGCATAGGGTGACTGTATGGAGTAAAAAAATACAGATGTAGTGATGTTAGCAAAATATATCCATATTTCTTTCTGAAACCATTGTAAAAATATTCTTAGATTTACCATTCATTCTTGGTCTGCAAATTGAAAGACTAAGGCAATCAAGTTAAAAGTGACTTTCCAGTTATGAAGCAGGCATGAATAGGCCTTTTCCTGAATGACCTTACTAGTAACTTGTATTGTAGACAAAAAATTCTGACAGGGAAAGTATTTCTCTGTGTGTGCATCTAGGCAAGCCTTAGCATTTACCACATTTCTGTCATTGTAGTGGCATTTGAAGATCAATTTCAGATCCCAGGTCCATATTTCATCTCTTCCTTCTCTACATCAACTTTTCCGTAACAATGTTCCCCATGCTGTGAATTCATCTTTGTATCATTCTTCATGGAGGACAGCAACAGGAAACAAAGTGCCATCAACCTGCCTCTTGCTGGTGTGCAGTGGCAAAAAACCCCCAAACAACAAACACAAAAACATTTGCAGCTCTGAAAGATAGTCTAGAGAACTAGCGTAGATCTTTCTGATATGAGTCTTGCATGCTGTTGCAAGGTATTGAGAAGTGGGTTTTTTTAGAAATTTATTCCATTTGTGCAATTGTTTTTGTAGGCAAACATTTCTAAGATGACCAAGTCCATCTGATAACCTAGCCTTATTAAGTCCACTACTAAACCATGGCCCTAAGTACCACATCTATGTATCTTTAAAATATCTCCATGGATGATGACTAAACCACTTCCCTGGGCAGCCTGATTCAGTTCTGAACAACCCATTTTGTGAAGACATTTTTTTGTAATATCTGATCTAAACCTTCCCTGGCACAAATTGAGGCTGTTTCCTCTTGCCCTATTGCTTGAAACTTGGGAGAATGGAGCAACTCTTACCTTGCTTCAATTTCCTTTTAGGTAGTTGTAGAGAGTGATAAGGTCCTCTTTCAGACTCCAGGTTAACAACTTTAGCTCCCTCTCCTGCTTCTCATAAAACTTGTGCTCTGGACACTTCATCAGTTTTATTGTCCTTCTGTGAACATGTTCCAGCACCTCGATGTCTATCTTTTAGTGAGAGGCCCAAGCTGATCACAGGATTCAATATGCAGCCTCACCAGTGTTACCTACAAGGGTATGATCACTGCCTTAGTCCTGCTGGCCACACTATTTCTGCTATACGCCGGGATGTCATTGGCCTTCCTGGCAACCTGGGCACACTGACAGCTCATATTCAGCCCAGCTGTTGAGCAACACCCTCAGGTCTTTTTCTTATGGGCCACTTTCCAGCCACTCCTCTTCAAATCTGTTACACTGCATGAGGTGGTTGTGATCCAAGCGTAGGTAGAATCCAGCACTTCATCTTGTCAAACCTCATGACATTGGCCCTGACCCATTGAGCCAGTCTGTCCATACTCCTCTGCAGAATCTTCCTACCCTCCAGAAGATCGATAGTCTCACACAGCTTGGTGCTGGAGTGCAAAGTGGCTGAGGGTGCACTAGATCCCTTTTTTCAGAACAGCAATGCAGGTGGAGAACAGGACTTGCTCCAATACTGACCCCTGCAGAACCTTAGTGACTGAGAAACAACTGCGTTTGACTCCATTGACCACTACCCTTTAGACTTGTCCATCTATTTCTTAGGTGGGAAAGAGGTTACGCTGACATCAAATGACTTCTTTTTATGGACAAGCTTTTGTAGCCTTACTCCTGTAGTGGGTTTAACTTGAGATTTTTCCTTGGAGAGAGGGAGAGGGGACATTTTGTCTGTTTAAAACTTTTTTTTCTGATCTCTTGAGAAGGGAAACAGGCAAGGATGGTGAAGCCTCCCTCCCTGGGTGCCCAGGGCTGTGCCTGGCTGCAGAGGCCCCCCACAGGGCCATGCTTCTGGGTGCCAGTGGGTGCATTTGGGGCTGACCCGGCCCTGGCCCTGGGAAGCACTGGGGGCAGTGCCGCCACTCTGCTGGGGGCGGCAGCAGCCTGCAGCACCTGGTGGCCCCTGGCTCCCCTCCTGGGATTCCTGCAGCCCCAGAAGCCATGACAGCAGCTGTAGTGGGGAGCATACGTGCTGCCCCATGGCAGCTGGAGCTGGTGCACAGGGCAGGGCTGGCCCCTGGGCCAGTGTTGCCACGCAGTGGCCCCCAGTGGCAGGAACTGGCCCTGACAGCTGTGCCAGTGGCAGGGGTTGTCCCCAGTGGCAGCAGCTGGTCTGGCGGTCATGCTGGCAGCCGCGAGGGGTGAGGCCCCACCCCAGCAGTGAATAGGAGCCGATGTGTGGGGTGCGGACGGGCCCCGGGGCAATTCCACCATGCAGAGTGAACCCGTGGTGGCAGGGGCAGCCCATAGGTGGTGCCCCCATTTCCTGGGCATCTGCAGCGCTGGCAGGGCAGCGGCAGCAGCCCCTCTCCTCTCGACAACAGCAGCCATGTACGTATTTTGGTGGGAAACGCCATATTGGCCACATGGGAAGTTCTCGTCGAGAAGGGTGGAGCCTCATGCTGCTGGCCAATGAGGAAGTGGCATGCCCGGAAGGGCTGCCCTGAGAAAATGACAGATCGAACATCCCATAAAAGCCAGAAGCGCTGAAGTTCAGCCCCTTCCCAGCCTTGTTGTCATCGAGAGAGGATTGGCTGCTGTCCCTCCTGGTTCCTCCCTTTCCCTGACCACGCAGTGTCATTGAAGCTCAGACAGTGAGCGGCAATGCAAGTGCGATATTTTCCCCTCGGGTTTCCCTGAGGAGTTCTTTTCACTGTCCCTCTTTTTCAGAGTCTCTTAGATCGGAGACCAGGACCATCCACAGGGTGGCCTTCCTTCCTTCCCTTAGTCCTTAGCTCACCAGCCAGCTTGGAGGAGCAGTTTGTTTTCTTTCTTTTATTGAAAAATATTGTCTCGTCAGTTGCTTGTAATCTGATTGTGCTTTAGTGGGGTTCCATAGTTTATAGAGGCCCTAGATAAATAAACTTTTTGCTGTTGTTTCTCTATTGAGTCTCTTGTCACTGTTAGAGCCACCTAACATCCAAACCAGGACAACTCCAAAATAATTTAATATCTGGTGCTTCTCAAGGGTATTTATTAAACCATAATTTAACACTAATGTAGTCTTGATACTGTTTTATGGCTTAAAAATTGTTCTTTTTTATTATTTATGACAATTTAACCACACTGGAGTTGTGGATGGGTGAACCCTCTCCTGAGATCACCCTGGCAGGAAAAGAGGGCCGTCAACGTGCACACCACTCTTTTAAAAGCCCTTTACCCCCTTCCCAATTCTGTCCAATAAGAAGCAACTCCAAGACATCCGTCTTGCCTGTCTTCTGCTCTCTTGTGTCACACAGCAATGGCAGGGCTCAGGGTGGGCCAATTGGTCTTGCCTTGGTGGCAGCACAGGCTCCAGACCCACACGGAGCTGCTCCAGGAGAAAACACACATATCCGTGTGCACGTCCACACCATAGCCTGGGTGGCTGGGGAACGGATGGATGCGCAAACCGGTCTGCATCCCTCCGCTGCAGCAGATGTCATGGATGCACCTCTCTCATGGCACCGCCCACAGTGGTTTTGTTGCCCAACCCTGCACATGCTGTGCTGGACATGAACAGAGACTGGGGCCGCCGCTTTGTTGTTGCTGTGCCATGATCCTGGCACTCCACTGCCATCGGTCCTGAACCACTCCAGAGCAAAAAAAAATGAACAAAGAATTCAACACAGTCATATATCTAAAGGTACCCTTCTGGACACTTAAACCATGACACCCCCTCTCCCACTGTTCCTATATTGGACAAGTGACTTCCCCATCTCAGTAGGGGAACCACCCTATGTATGTGATGTGCTTGTGGGATCTGCTTGTTTCCCCCACAGCTGCGACCACAGTGAGGAAAAAAAACACACAGAGGGGGCAAGTGGGGTAGGGTCTGTTGGGGGGATTTTTCTTGTTACTGTTGTTACAGTTTGTACCTTTATTATATGTACATATTTTATTAAATAATTGCTGCTTCCTTTTTCTACATTTTTTGATGAGAAACCCCTTGATTCAAAGGATATGTTAAAGTGGAGAAGGAATTTTTCTTTCTACTCCAGGAAGGTTCCATCTTCCCTGGAGAGTATTGTTCTAATCTGGGACAGAAGTAAAATTATAGGTTCCCTTCAACTTTTTCCAATATTTTATTTGCTATTACATTTTTCTCATATGTAAGATATATATAGCCTACCTACCTTCTTGTTCTGTACGATGTTCGAGTCATATCCCTATAAAATAAGTGGCAACTGTCACTTCTCATTCTTTTGATTTGGTTCTAGTTGTCACAATAACTTGCATGTGGGAAAGATTCTCTGTTTTTTTGGTGAGTTTTATTTTGTTCTCTCCTGTCCCCTACTACACTTATTTGTATGTCTATGTGGGTAAAAATCAGTTTGAAGTTCCAGAAATATGTGGTCTAAATTAAGTTCCATCCTGCAAAGGCTTAAAGATATGTTAATAAAGACATGTTGAGAAGGAAAGAAGAGTCATGTTCATTTTGAACTAGAGGATTGAAACACAAAAGTCAAGTATACATATTCACATGTAAAAATCAGTGATTGGCAGGGTAGGCATTTAAACTAAATGCCGAGAATACCTATGTAGAAACCTGGGCTGGGTGTCTGAGATCCTTTATTAAGTACTGTATTGGGTCTGTCTGAGATGGAGCCCATTTCCCATACAGCAGCTCTCACAGTGCTGTGCTGTGCATTGGTGGCTGGAGTGGTGCTGATTATACGCCAGTGTTTTTGGCTACTGCTGAGCACAGCACTGGGACTGTAGTGTCCCTTCCCCAAGTGACGGCAGGATTTTGGGAGGGGACACAAGTGGGCCAGCTGACCCAAACTGACCAAAGCAATATTCCATACCAGCTCAGATATAAAGCTGGGGAGAAGCAGGAAGAGGGGGGTCATCCACAGTCTCCCATGGTGGCTTACCAAGAGAGCCACTACACGTGTTGAATCCCTACTTCTTTGGATGTGGCCGGTCAGGTCATCGCCATGGATGGGAAGTAGAGATTAGATTAGTATTTTGCTTTTACGCGGGCTTTGCTTTGCTTTGCTTTGCTTCCTTTTTTGCTTTAGTAAACTGCCTTATCTCAACCCACCGTTTGCCATCGTATTCTTTTCCCCTGCCTGACTTTTGGGGGGGAAAAGGGGGTTAAAGAGACTGTGGGCACCTGGCGGCCAGCCAAGGTTAACCCATTACAAGTACCTGATAAAAAGCTCTGATCTTTGTAACTAAAACCAGTGGTCATAGTAACCCATATCAGACAAATGCTGCTGCCTTCCTCTACACTTACCAATGTGTACCTGTGACTTGCAATAGTGTGAAAAGTAGGAAAGGACAAGTTGTTGTTAGCCTTTTCATTATCTGTTAGCAACATATTTGAGATCAAGGGGCTTCATCAGAATCTTTTTTAATAAAGACTTCTCAACTGAAACTCATTTTCTGATGAATTGCTAAGTACCATAGAATTAAATGTAATACCAAGAGGGAAACTGTCATCTAAGTAATTCAACTTTCTTAAAACACGGAGAAATTCCTTGAATATTCAGTGCAGTGGCTGAATATTTTGTGATTTTTTTTTTAAAGATAAAAGGTACTTAAAATTATTGAACCTTATGAAATAGAATTCTTTATATTAAGCACTATGAAAGATAAGATTACTTTTTGAAATCCTTCTATGAGACTACCTCTTCTTCTGCTAGTCTGAAGAAAGAATGAGCACCTGATTACTACTGTGAAAAATGGGTCCACAATTATTTTAATTTTCAAAAGCAATTTATTATAAAACAAAGGCAAACAGCACTGGGCGCGTGACTCGGTAGGTTTTCAAGTCAGAGCCGCAAAGGACTTTGGAAACAGTCAGTTTTTATAATAAAATTGTCATAGGATCGGGATGGATTTTATTGCCCTTTTTGAGACTAGAGTCTGAAAATTCATGAAACATCAGGAATGTGTCTGAGTGTAGTTCAAGGCAGGCATGCATCTGAAAGAGATAGGAGAAATACACTTCCCTGGACGAAAGAGCTTGGGTGTCTGCTCCCAATGCCCTGATAAGAGTGGCGACACCCATCTGTCAACTGTGAAGAAATACTAGCTCTTGCTAACTTTACTAGAGTTTTAGGGAATCATTACTGAAATAAAATTTTACTCTAAATTACACTACTAATATATCTAAACACTATAATATGAATCTTACTCATTTAATCAAAGCATAACTCCAAGACTGCTTACAACATGAATTTCAATCATTAGCGAAAGCAAAACTATCAACTGGTGTATTTCACATGACTAATTTCAAAACAGATGCTATTTTAGAGCTAAGTAAGGGTTTGCATCAGCAGGCACCTTTTTCAGTTAGGAATCCTAGAGATTTTTTGAAAAGGATTGTGAACTGAGATGTGATTTCAAACATGCATTATTTTTACTAGCCTTTTGATGGAACTTTAAGAAATTGCTTCCCAGCAAACAGTATTTTCAACTAGGCTTGGAAAACTTGCCCAGCTTGAAGAAGGAATTTTAAGAATGAAAATATCTAAATGTAGTAATAAAGTTTTTGATGCATACTGCTGCTATCTTGAAATAAAGGCAATGTATAAACACTATTACACTTAACAGTACTGCAGCAAATAAATATACTGTTTTCTAATTCAACTCTACTTGAAATTTTACTCCCTGTGGCAAAATTAATGGTCCATGTTGTTTACTCAGAGAAAATGATATACTGATATTCTTCATGTAAAACAGAAGCTGAGGATCAGTTACCCCAAATTCAATTGCATGCCACCTAGTTTTTACCGGTAATGATCTTGTAATAATTACTTAAGATGCTTGCACTGTTTTTAATGTACCAATTCATAGCATATGAAGTCTAGCAAAACATTCATTCTTCTTAAAGCTGTTTAAGCAATCACCAAAAGGAAGAAGGATTAACCTTTCTTCAAAGTAAGGATTTGCTATTTTAATCCAGGAGCGGAATTGCCAATACTAAACCCCACATTTTTGTAAGTAAATCCCTTTCTCTCTTTAATTATGAGGTGACCAGACTACGTTGTAGGAGGAAGAAAAATGTTTTAGAGTGAAAGACGTAGTTTACAAGGAGCCCTGGGTAGAGGAATTCAAGGGAAAGCTCAGATCGAGAACTAACATCACTGTTGATGCCATCCCCATCCAAGAGATCTGAGAAGGGACCTCCTTTTCACTTTCCCTGTGAGAATACTTTGAAGGTCTCTAAAAATGGTTTTCTAACTGTTTTTCTGCCTTGCATAGTTTCCTAAATTAATATTTTTTGTAGCATAATGTAAGCCCAAAACACACAATCTTACTTGTCGACATGCAGACTAGATAGTGAAGGCAATGAGGATGCTATACATAGACACTTATATGCCTATAAAGATTATTTATAATTGTTTTCTGTTTCCTGTTTAAAAAGCTTTTATTTCCATTCTTGCTTTAAATTAAGCTCAATATTTTTTAAAGTTATTTGGAAAAACGACACTGCTGATATAAGGGTATGCTGAATTTATAAGTTACTATACTCAAATACAAAGTGAGGGCTGGCTCAAAAGGATCTGAGGGGTAAGCTTAATACTGTTCTGGTGGTTGAACCACTTTTTATTGTCTAAGGGGCGTGCACTATAAAGATGACGGAAAACTGAGCAAAATTATCAGCAGGAGAACAGTTTATTACTTTGGGTTAAAAACAGGGGGAAAAGGGACAACTTATGGGGACTTAAAATTTACACAGAGAAACACTCGACATGCAGAAAACAAAACTAGGGGAAAAAGGGACAAAAACCAAAAAAGGAACTGCTTTCCTTTTTTGACTAGCTGAGAAAACAGAGGGAGGGGTAGGGAAGCCTCCCTCTCTGCTGGTGTCACTCCCGGCCCTTGAGGTTTTCTGAAAAACACAAAAAGAAGTGAAAAGCGACCCCCTTCCAGGACACCTTCGGGAAGTGGCTACTTGCTATCAAGCTGGACTTCACTTTGGTGCTGAGAGGAATGGGTGGAGTCACGCTGTGTGGTCTGAGACTGAGGAGGAGAGAAGCCGTATGCTTTGCCCCTGGACAGGAAGCTGAAGAGAGGGAGGGCTTCTGTGCTCAGATTTGTAAGCCCTTTAAGTCTTGCGCGAATCTTGCTGTCTTCTTCCTGGCCAAGCTGTCTCCTCGTTGGCTAGCGGAGCCGAGCTCCGCCTCATTTCCAATGTCTTCACTCCAGGCAAAATGGCGGTTCCCGCTAGAGAGCACATGTTCAGGGCTCAAGGTGCCATCTTTTTTTTTACATGGCCGCAGGCACCCTGGCGATGCCCCAGCAGATTCTGGACAAGTATCCAAGTCTGTACAGCTGGTGGTTTGCACCCACCTCTTTCTTCTTCAAAACAAGGAATTCCAAGGAGGAATAAACCAGCAATAAGCAGTAACAACTGTCTTCTAGACAGTACTGTCTACTGTCTTCTAAAGGCTTCATGACATGCAGTGAAATACTGAGCTATGTATTTGAACCTCAAAGTCACAAGCAATATCACACTTTTATAAGATAATTGATTAATACAATTAAAAATTATCATTAATTTACTGCTTTATCTAAAGATATTTACTTGTTATGAAGTATATGAATATAAAATTTGAAGAATGGACTAATCGTAAAATACAATCAGTACAATCCTATGTTATTTTTTAATTTTCCTAAGTGGACCATTTTTATTTCTCCCAGCAATCATCTCTTTTATCCAAATGAAGTCTAATAAAAATTGTATCCAAAATGCATGAAAACATGACTTGCATCTCTGAACTGAACTTGGAGCTCATTTGCTGATGACTGCCTTCAGTAGTGCTAAACAAAGGACCAGAGAACTTGTAATTGCAATACACAGGACATGGTGAAAGAAGCCTGAATCGTGAGATATAACAGGTCTTCTAATCTACTTTGAATTATTAAGACTACTTTGTCCTTTTTCAATATGTATTCACTTTCTTGAAGTTCTGTGACAATCATGGCATTTTCTGCCATCCTTTGACAACGTGCAGTGAGATGGCTGCACACTGTACAGGAGAAAATAGGAAAAGAGAGCTGCTTATTCTAAATTTGCTAGCCCTTGCCCTCAGTGGATACAAAATTTCTTGTTCTACCAGAATTTTTACCATTGCTACACTACTTATGCATCCATTCTATTTCCTGGTGGTTTTGTTGGATTTTTTGGGGGAGGAAAAACATGAACAAAAAACTCCCTGTAGTGGCTAAGGCCGGCGATCTTAGCAATCACAGGAGACAGGGTTTCATCCAGGAAGCCATTTAATCAGAAAACTTACAGCTTTTTATACTTTTTAGAAACTAGCATGTTACATCTTTATTGATTCACACAATTGTTTTTAACTATTTTATTGGATGAGATGAAGCATTAGCTCATCTGTATTTATTTTGAGAAACTTGGACTATTATTTTGATACTGGACAAAGCTGTTGATCAGAAGAGCATGAGAAAGACTTTGCAAAAACAGCACCTGGTGGATAAAGGAAAATCTCTTGTTATTGTGTGAGAAATTTAGGCCACTTTAGCTTGTGCAAAGCTACAGATGTATTTTGGGAAAGTTCTAATTATATTTTAAGAAACCATGATATTGTTTTGTTTTGCTTTTGCTGTTCTTCAGAGAGAAATTTTCCAAGCTGACTTCAAGCTTTACCATAGAGACAGAATTACTTATGTTAACTTTAAAACTCAAAAATTAGGCCCAAAAGCCCAGCTTTCAAAAAATATACCACAACACTTCCAAACTGTCTTTTGAAAAAAATATTACTAGTGGACTATCTGATAGTACCCCATTTTGTAAATTTCATAGAAATATAGCATTTTTTAAATAGCTGGACAATTTTTTATTTTATTCATCTTATAACATCCCCGCTGTCTGGGAAGCCTTGGGACTGTCAGCTACTTTTTGATAAGCCTTTAACTGATCATAGGACTCATCACTATGAAAATGCAGAAATCAATGACAATGTTGCTGATTGCAGATGCTGTACAGCTTGCACAGTTTGGTCAGTACAATACAGCAATATATTCTCACAGGGAGATTCAGTTACTTCCTGACATCAGAGAACACTTTCATTATCAAACTCCAACAAGATGTGACTTTTGTAACAGAACTGGAAGCTGAAAACGTATTTCTTAGTTAATCGGAGGACTAATATGGGCTAAGGTCTGATCATTTCTTGGGAGAAATGATGGTTGCTGCTGCCTGCGGATCGATGTCATATGGCTGACCATTGTTAAGATAGTCCTAATCTGAGATTTCATGTATGTTGTTAATTATATTTTAAAACTGTAAGCCACCGTATATGGATTGAAAAACACTCAGTCATTCCATGTCCTGTATTAGGCTATTAATCTTCTGATATAAGTCACTAGGTACTGTTTTATCAGGCAAATTAAATGAACATTTGTTACCCTGGAGAAGAGACTGACCTCCCCACCTCATTATGCCCTTCTCTCAGGGAGATTTAATGAGTGATGAGGCGTCTCCCAAATCTCCTTTTCTCCAGGCTTAACAATACCAGGTCCCTCAGACAGTCCTCATAGGATCTGTACACCAGACCTTTCACTAGCTCTGTTGCTCTCTCTGGACTTGCTCCAGACTCTCAATGTCTTTATTGTAGTGAGGGGCTCCAAACTGAACACACAGTACTTGAGATGTGTCCTCACCAGTGGTTAGCACAGGGGGATGATTACTGCCCTATTCCTGCTGGCCACACTATTTCTGATACAAACTAGGATGACTCCATACCATCCTTTTCCAGTGGGCAATTTTCCTGCTGCTTTTCCCTAAGCCTGTAGCACTGCACGAGGTTTTTGTGATCCAAGTGCAGGATCTAGCACTTGGCCTTGGCCTGTCGATCCAGATGGTCCAGATCCCTCTGCAAAGCCTTCATCTCCTACACAAGATCAACACTCCTACTCAACTTGGTGTTGCCTCTGAACTGACTGAGAGTACAATCGATTCCCTCACCCAGACCATTGTAAAGATAGTAAACAGGATTAGTCCCAGTACTGAGTGGGATCACCCCTTGTGACAAGATGCTAGCTGCATATGGCATCATTCACTATCATTCTTTGGGGTCAGCTATCCAGATAGTTTTTTACCCAGTAAACATTACACCTGTCCGAGCCCTGAGTAGCCAGTTTCTCCTGCTGTGGAAATGGTGTAAAAGGCTTTACTGAAGTCCTGGTAAACAACATTCCCAGCCTTTTCCTCATCCAATAAGTGGCTTACTTTGTCATAGAAGATCATGTTGATTAAGCAGGACCTGCCTTTCATAAACTCATGCTGTCTGTGCATGATCCACTGGTTTTTCTGCATGTGCTGCATGATATCACTCAAGATGATCTGCTCCATGATCTTCGTTGGCACCAAGATCAGACTGACAGGCCTATGGTTCCCTGGATCCACCCTCTGACCTTTCTTGTAGATGTATGTAACTTTTGGTAACCTACAGTCAACTGTGGCCAGGATTGCTCAGTGAGCACTTCTACCAGCTCTCTCAGTACTGTTGCATAGATCCCAAGTGACCCCACAGAACTGTGTGTATATGATGGCAGTGTAGCAGGCTGCTGACCATTTCCTCCCAGATTAGGGGGTGTCATTCTGCTCTCTGTCTTCCAGCTTGGGTGGCTGGATACCTGAAACCAACTTTACTGTGGTAGGCTTTAGGAAAATTTCTTTCCAAAGGCAAGAACACTTAAGAAAAACTAAAGGGCATTAAACTTAACAGTGTTACAAACACTGGGCCATGGGAAAAAGACATGCCTCTGTTCTCCTTGAGGCATTTATTATTTCTCCTGCCCCTGCCCACACCTCTTTCCCAACTCCCTGATGCAGGGACCTTCTGAAAACCTCATGAAATTCTAGTACAACTTATTGACATCCTTGTAACCCCATCTTTCTCCACCTCCTACTACACCTCCTTGAGTTTTATTCAAAACCCTCTTTTCAGCCAGGCTGGTCTTTTTGTCTGTCATCTAGTCCTTCAGCATATGTGGTCAGCCTGCTCTTGTACCTTTATGATTTCATTCATGAAGAATGTCCAGCCTTCCTAGATTGCTTTGACCTTCCGGACTAACTCCCAAAGGGACTCTGTCACTCTGTCAACCAGTCTCATAAAACAGACAAAAGTCTTTCCTTTGGACATTTCCTTCCTTGTTTCTCTAAGAATGGAAATCTCTCATTTTGCGATCACTGTGCCCAAGGCAACTTCCAACATGACATCACCTACCAGTCCTCTGTTCATAAACAACAGGTCCTGGGAAAGACTGACAGAACAGATATAGATGTGTATAACCTCTATCCCATTCTTAAAAGCCAGGAAAACAATAAATGTGTCCTTGTAGTAAGTCACTTCAATAATTGTTGTAGTCCTTAGCACAGTCAGTTGATGGAAGTTAAGTTAAAGGCTACTAAAGAGTTATACATCCAGAATTCATTGGTATAGTGTTTGAATGACATGATATCTGGAGAAGATTTAAATATCTGAGACTGTAAGATCTCGACTGCACTAGGACTTGGTAAAGACTAGCAACTCTCTGTCATCAATACTGAGTGTTTACCTGACTGTATTTATTAGAAATTAAGATTTAAATAATCAAATTCTTAGCTAAGAACTACCTAGAGAAAACTATGAAGATAGAACATGACTTAATATCATTTTAATGAAAAATTTCCCCAGTGTCAGCCTTTGTGTTTAACTATTGTAGTATTCTTAATTTCTATTTTTTAGTGATCAAAAATTAGTTGGCTGCATAAATGGCTTTCCTAATTGTCTGATTAAAGTGATATGACTGGATGAAGTTTAAATACTAAAATTTGCAGCTTTTGAGGCATGAGACAAATATTTTTGGTTTTATTAGTATATTCAATAATACTTCATTGAAAAGCATCATTACTTAAGTTTAATTTCTGAGGTAAACAAGATCTCATCAAGACACAACAAATGATACTGGAAATCTGGTGCAGTGAAAAAAGTTATTCCCTGTTGAGTTATAGAGTCTATGAAGTATGAAAATGATGATATTTAATATCTTAAATGAAGGCTGCTTTAGGGAATGCTTCAGCACTTTAAACTGTTATCTTATAATTTGATCTCACCTGGCTAATCCAATATCATAGTATAGCTGCTAACTTTTCAAACGCTGTTTCTGGTACTGCTATTCAAATTAGAGGGAAAAAGATGATAGTACAATATGCAACAATAAATATGATATTTATAAACATTTCTAATCAGGACATTTTTATGAGCTGTAATATTTAGGAGCTTAAGAAGCCATTCCTGTAAGTATATAGTAATATGAATACTTCAGTTAGAGAGGTTAACTTAGTTGCATGACTTTTCCATTTCTCTGGTACTGTTGAAACATAAAAAAGGTGGGAGCCTCAGACTTCAGTATTCAAAAAACTTCCTTTCTCTAGGAATTATACGGTGGAGATTTTGGGGGGATTGCTAAACTCAGATGAAAAATTTCAACAGAAATTAAAGCTATGTTATAATTTAAAAACTTAATTCTACAATGCATCTAGACGTCTAAAAGGAGAAGTAAAATATCCATGTAAAATATCCCTTTTGTTACTTTTTGAAGGACCGAGTCCTGCTCTTGGGACACAACCACCCCACACAGCACTATATACTTGGAGAAGAGTGAGTGGAAAGCTGCCCAGTAGAAGAAGACCCGGGGTATTGATCTGAGAAGGCTGAATATGAGCCAGCAGTATACACAAATGGCCAAGAAGGCCAATGTCATCCTGCCCTGTTGTGGTGGTTTGAACCACTTTTTATTGCCTACAGGGAGTGTGCAATAAAGATGATGGAAGACTGAACAAAATTGACAGCAAGGGAACAGTTTATTACATGGAGTTTAAAATAGGGAAGAAGGGATAACCCAAAGGGAACCCAAAATTTACACAGAGGATCACTTGACACGCAGAAAACACAAAAGGGAAAAAAGGGATGAAAACAAAAAGGGAACTGCTCTCCCAGCTAGGTGACTTGTTGAGAAAATAGGGGGAGGGGTAGGGAAGTCGTCTCTCTCCCTCCCTCTCTGCTGGTGTCACTCCCTGGCCCCTCAAGGTTCTCTGAAAAACACAAAAAGAAGTGAAAAGTGATCCCCTCCCACCACCTTTGGGAAGTAGCTACTTGCTTTCAAGCTGGAAATTGCTTCGGTGCCATGAGGAATGGGTGGAGTCACGCTGCCGGGCCTGAGACCAAGGAGGAGAGGAGCTGTGTGCTTCGCCCCTGGACCAGAGGCCAAAGAGAAGGGAGGGCTTCTGTGCTCGGCTTTTTAAGCCCTCTAAGTCTCGTGCGAATCTCTCTGTCTTCTTCCTGGCCAAACTGTCTCTCCATTGGTCAGTGGTGCCAAGCCCCGCTTCATTTCTGGCGTTTTCACTCTAGGCACAATGGCAGTTCCTGCTGAAACCCATGCGCCCAGGGCCCGAGACGCCATCTTTGTTTTCATGGCCTCAGCTGCACCGGGGTCGGGTGCTGGCACCCGCAGCGTGTCTTTGCCTTCAAGTCAAGAGCTGCTGGGACCACACCCATTGCGCTGCCCCGCCGCCGCTTGCGGGCATGCCAGGGTTCCCTCGCAGCTGTGCTCCTAGGCTGCCGCCCACCCTGGGACCGAGGGACCATGAGCGGCACGAGACAGCCCCGGGGCCACGCGCCAGTGGCCATGAATCGGCACCGTGGCCGCCGCCGCCTCCCCCAAGGAGGGGGAAGCAGGCAGGAATGAGGGCCATCTCAGCCCTGGCCCCGGGGGTGGCCCCCGCTGCCATCACTGCTGGCCGTGTGCTCCCAGAGGGCCCAGGGGAACAAGGAGCTGCCACCTCTGCCCCCACCCCCGGGGGAGAGCGGGCAGGACCGAGGGCCCTCCCGGCCCCAGCCCAGCTCAGGAAACAGCGGGGGGCAGGGGGGGAACAGAAGAGCAGCCTGCCGAGAGCAGCACCCCCTGTCCGCCCCCAGCTCCGGAGAGACCGGGTAGGAGATGGAGCCGTCCCTTAAGGGAAAACAGGATTTTACACAGACAGGTGAGTGGGCTCTTCTTGCACTCCCTCCCTTTCCCCAAAGCCCAAGGATCCCTGCAAGCCCATCCTCGAGACCTGAAGCCCCTCAAATCCCCACATCTGTATCAGAAAGTGTAGGCAGCAGGACTAGGGAAATGATCATGGCCCTGTACTTGGCACCGGTGAGGCTGCACCTTTTGTTTTGGGCCCCTCACAATAAGACGGACATTGAGGTGCAGGAGCATGTCCAGGGAAGGGTGTGGAGCACAAGTCTTATAAGGAGTGGCTGAGGGAGGTGGAGTTTTTTAGCTTGGAGAAAAGGAGGCTCAGGGAGACCTTATTACTCTCTACAGCTACCTAAAAGGAGGTTGTAGCAAGGTAAGGGGGCAGTGTCTTCTCCAGAGTAGCAAGTGGCTGGACATGAGAGGAAATGGCTTTAAGTTATGTCAGAGGAAGTTTGTACTAGATGTTAGGAAAAACTACTTCGCTGACATTATTGTCAAGCCTTGGCACAGGCTTGCTCAGGAAAATGTTAGAATTGCCATCCCTGGTGGAAGTGTTCAAAAAACATGTGGATATGACACCTGGGGACATGATTTAAAGGTGAAAATGGCAGTGTAACATCGATGATTGTACTCAAGGATCTTAAAGTCTTTTTCAATCTTAAGGATTCTATAATCTTTTATATTTTTTTTCTTTACTACAATGACATTGGGGAAGAAAAATCATTTTAGATCCAGTCTCTTTTTGTTGATATTAATGTACTTAAATAGCGGTATAAGTATTTATTAATAAAAATTAGTTACTTTGAAGATTCTTCACATTCACAAATGAGTCAAGTAGGTAATTTATGAGATCACAAAGCCTGGGTAGTCTTGCATTTTAGCTAATGTGGATATGTACTTGGACATTTGAGTGTGACGGAGTAACTTGTATTATCAAATTTACTGTAAAAATGTAGCATAAGATCTGTTTCAAAATTAGGGAAAGTAGTAAATACACACATTAAATATAGCTGTCTTTCTCTGTTTCTTAGCGCTAGAATAAGAATAAAATAGCTCAAGTATGGATGGTAAGAACTCTAGCATATCCGTATGAGAATATGCAATAGTAATTGTGTCCCACTCTGCAATTTCATCAATGCAAAAACTGATGGAACTCTTCCCAGACTGTACATCTCCATACTAAGCTAATGGAACATGTTTTATCTCAAAGAGGAAGAGAAGTATAGGTATGGCAATGGAGCATAAAAGCAAGCTGCACTCATATTTGATTTGCTCTTAATATTTGTAGTATTCCCTACTTTGTTATGTCATGGACTGTTGAGATGTTACGTGTCTTTAACTTGTTCCTCATAAAGGCTTAATGCTTCTTGCAATGAAAAAAATAAATACATAATCACAGAAATCAAAGTTTTAGGGAAAAATTAAGGAAGTAACACGAGTTACAAGAGTTGAAATGCCTGAAATCCTAGGTTTTGTCCTAAGTATCCTCAGGTTTAGCACAAAGAAAGGTACCATTAGATGTAATTCTGCCAAGGCATGTTTTCTTCATCTACATACAGAGTTTCAAACTGCAGTCCAGTTCAGAACGTCTCACAACTGCCTTTTTAAACCAATTTTTATGAGTACTTCAGAATTTACATTTTCTAATGCAATTAAGTTTAACGCATCTACTTCCACATGAAAAACAAAGTCTCATTCTACTGTAATTGGAGAAAGTAGGACGTAATGCAAATGTTCAGATCGCTTCTTGTCAGAAGGGAAACAAATGTAAAAGTTTTGTTTTCTTGTATAGTTACTTAACCCAAAGATCTTAAATTAGATTTAGTTGATTCATGCTGTAATCTGAATCTAGACAAAACTAAGTTTTAGAAGCCGGCTTATATCTAATTTATAGATACAAAACCTAGTATAGACTGTTGGGGAAAGGGGAATAAGTGTTGGGGAACAGAGTGAGGGAAAGCATCATGTGTATCCGACTAAATATCAATATAAAGCTGAGAGTTTATATGTGGAAGATCTACCTAGCAAGTAGTCAAGCTGAAGTAAAGAGTGAGAAAGCACTCAGTCTAGAAGAACATTGGTTTTGCTGCTGTCAATTAGTATGAACCTTGATGTACTCAGAGATATTTCTGATCACTACAAAGTTTGGGGTTTTTTAAAAGGTCATTTAACTGTAAACTTTAGTCTAGCAGACCCTTATGATGAACCTCTCATGATAATGAATCACATATGCTTACCTATGAATATTGTTTTTCATCTTTCCAAATATTGATATTCATCATGCTAGGGTTTTTAGTTGTGGAACGTATTGTTATTGATAAAACATTAATTGCTGAGTTGAACAGCAAGTTGAACAGCTCTATAGCAGAGGTATCATGGCACATGGGTGAATCGAGCAATTCTGACCCAGAGAGAGCTCAGGGGAGCACTGAGACCTACCAGGAATGGGCAGTTCTCATAAGAGTGGCTGATGAGGAGTGAATGGGGGTGGCCACCCCCCACGCCCACAAAAGGCAGCCCTGGGGAGCGC
Organism: Serilophus lunatus; assembly: GCA_013399895.1. NCBI lineage: Eukaryota > Metazoa > Chordata > Aves > Passeriformes > Eurylaimidae > Serilophus > Serilophus lunatus. The sequence continues at coordinate 42,291 of VXBA01003361.1, forward strand.
GAGTGACCAGGAACACAGTGACCAAGATGAGTAAACAGGCTGCGTATGGCATGTCAGCCAGGGTGTGGTAAAGCACTTTACACAGGAGTACAGGCAGGGAGGGTCTTTCTTCAAAGGAGAGGCGTTCCATTGGCCAGATAGAGAGATGTGAAGAACCACTCTAGTATCTGTTGGAGATAAACACAGCAGAACATAAGCAAACCAGGAGGTTCCCAGAATGCATTGATAATAGTTTCCTTCTCCACGTGGTAGAGGACCCAACAAGGAGAGGTACTATGCTAGACCTTGCTCTCACCAACAAAGAGGGGCTGATGGGGAATATGATGCTCAAGGCATCCCCAGCTGCAGTTACCATGAAATGGAAGAGTTGAATATCCTTAAGCAGCAAGGAGGGTCCATGGCAAACTTGCTGTTCTGGATTTCAGGAGAGCAAGACTTCGGCCTCTTCAGAGATCTGCTCGGTAAAGTCCAAGGGATAAAGTCCTGGAGGGAAGAGAGGCCCAGGCAAGCTGGTTGATATTCAAGGATCACCTCCACCAAGCTCAGCAGTGATACATCCCAACAAAGAGGAAGAAAGACAAAACCACCAAAATGTTCATGAATGAGCAAGGAGCAGCTAGATAAACTCAAACACAAAAAGAAAGCCTGCAGAGTGTGGAAGCAGGGACAAGTAGTCTGAGACGAATATAAAAAGACCGTCTGAACAGCCAGGGATCAGGTTAGGAGGGCTAATGCCCTGGCAGAATTAAACCTGTCCAGGCATGCCAATGGCAAAAAGAAAAGCTCCTATGAGTAAGTCTGTGATAAAAGGAAGACTAAGAAAAATATGGCCCATCTCCAGAAGGAAATGGAAAACAAATATATTCTAAAGTTGACTGCTGGCATTATTTGACCACTTACCACTCCATGAAAAATGCTGCAGTCTTTTCTTTGGTAGTTTTCATAATTGATCTAGGTTAGTATGTGTGTTAAGTGTGGAACATGTATCTATCCTACTACAATTATCAAACAGACAATTGTGGAAGAGCAAAGGAATATTTTGTAACTTCACCATTGATAGTTTGACCGAGAGCTGAGAACCAGATCTAGATTTTGAATTGCATTCTAGTCTTGCTTTGGAGTGCTCCCATTCATGTTAGTGTTATGGTGATAGTTATTAAAACAATATATAATTTGACATTCCATGTGATCCGGGGAATGTAACTTGACAGTGTTTCATAACACTTTCTTTGCCTTGTCAGCCACATACAGATATTTAGGAACTCATTGACATAGTGAATATAGTAACAGTTTTTTGTTTTAATTAATTTCTAATGGGTGAGAGAAGCAGATGCAAAGCACAATCACAATTCAAGAGATGGCTGACATCTCATGACAGCGAAGTTAATCAATATAAAAGCAGAGGTGACAACATGGCTCTAGCACTGTAATAAATTCCATCCTTTACATGCACAGGTCTCCTCTAAACAGCTGAATGCCAATTTTTCAGTTCTAATTAAAAGTAAACATCATGACCCAATCATATCCATCTCAAATATTGATATTTCTTTCTCCAAGAAAATACCTGTTTTAACACTTTCTTCTGTGTGATTCTTCTTGCACAATTGTAAAGATCATAATGGTATTAAAAACCCTGTACAAATGATCCATTCTATTTTGAGGTCTGTATCTACATAATAATAAAACTTTTGGATTAAACACTTTTGCAGTCACAAAATGAGCAATACCCTATGTTTCTAGTCTAATGCTAAAATGTGAAAAAATAACAAACCTCATAAAATATAACCAAAATATGGCTTTTGTGAGAAAGTCATGACTTGTTTATCTTTCAGTCTATCTGCATATCTTTTCTTTCTTGAACTGTGTTTTTTTGTTCAAGGGGAGCTTTTGGGTATCTTTTGATTTGCTATGACTTTTGATCATAAACACTTCAAGGTAGTTTTAGGACATCTAAGCAAGACTTTCATATACTTGCTTCTTTTATTGCAAATTTGCAGTTATATCTGTTTTCAGGAATGGGATAAAGGCTTGTTTTTTAAAAGAAGTTTGTAAACATTTACTGCTTCTGCTATAAATGACTACTCAAATCTATGTGTGCTGCTATGTCCAACAGGGTTTGGATGCATCAGAGTAAACCTGGCCCATGTGTTTAGACAGAACCAGAGCTCAGCACACCTGGTACTTCAATCTCTTCAAATGTTGTCTAAATGTTGTTTAGCAGAGCAAATATTTTACCTTTAGGAGCACCGTAAACAAGGCTTGATCTATATGCTGGATTGCTTCCTAATATTTAGAAAGAATTATGGAGGTTTAACATAGAGCACCATAATTTTATGTCTCAAATACTCAGCGACAGAGATTACAAATATGCTAAACACTTCATTTCCATTTCATTTCAGTGGTGCTTTATTTCCAGTGTGCCATAATCACTGGAGCTTTGTAAAATCATCTACGCTTAAAGATTGTGGTTTCCTTTAATGTATAGAATTGCTTGTTTAGATAAAATTCTGTGGATTGCAGCAATGAATAAAAGAATATCCAGTTTCATGAAAGACAGATGAAGGAGAGAGAGGAAGGTAAGCTGTGGGAATACTTTCACTTGAATACTGTTAAAAAAGGTGAACAAAATTAATCAAGATTAATATCCTTGAGAAGTTAATTTTGATGTCAGAGACTGTGGAAGTGTTAACTAGTCAGTATTTATCAATTTAAATTCAGGAACTTAAAGCAAGACACCTATGCCCTTTCTAAAACGAATAGCTAGGGAAAAGCCTTTGAAATGGTTGAATGATTTGGAGAACGAATTTCACACAGGTAGAACACTTCTGTAATGCTATGAAGGAGCTTAAAATTTTCTTGCCCTTATTTAAAATGTTTAAAGCTGACTGTATATATCCTTTCTTTCCAAAATATGTCACATTTTGATCTCATATTCTGTATGTTGGTCATATAGCTAGAGCTGTGACTAATGAAATGATCCCTTCTCTGGGGAATGTAGAACCTTCATCTTCTCTGTAGACATTAATCTTTGTTGTGTTATGCATGACCACACTTTCTTCAAAGTGCACTCTGTTAGTGTACATCAATCAAAGCACTGCAAGGAATTAATAGTCCTCTTAAGCAAAGCACTTCATGCACTTCATTTTACAGCTAGAGTAGTCTAAAAGAATAAATAAGATCAATTATAAGACTCCTACTTTCTTAAACCACAGGTAGTTGTACCTTGGGTACCTAGAAGTCACTTTAGAATTTTAAAACTTTTGTTTCTGTTTAAGATCATTGGAAGATGGTTTGATGTAGGTTCTAAGTGAGCTGAGCAATTCAAGCATCAAATTGTCCTGAAAGCATAGCACTTAAGATACCTTTATAACAGAATTAAAAGTCAGGGGAAAATGAATTTTTTTTTTTATTCGTTTTACTATCTTTCTAAATATTACATAGATCTGGTACATTGAATGATAACAATAATGATTAAATACAAACATGAAGTTTGCTGTGAATGAGTCTAGCTCCTCTGGGAAGATATTGTGGGAGCAAATATTTGGAAAAATTTTCTTAACCTGTGAAAAAGATTGTAAACAAGTGCATCAGAGATTTTCTTCATTTGAAAATTTGATTTTGAAAAGCCGAAGTCCTTTAAAACCTCATTTTGGATAAAAGAGTTCTTCCCAATAAACAACAAAATAGGATAACAATATTCAAAGTACAAAGTAAGATAACTTTTGTATAAAATGTGGGAAGAGAAGTTGTTTGATGAGGCAATATATTGTCTCTCTTTCAAGCAGCTGCATGAAAAAAACTGGTTCTGCTTTGGTGATTTGAAAATTGTTTGGTGTTTTTTTTTAATTCTTACATGATTGCATCAAAATATAAGAACTTTGTGTAGTTCACAAAATTATAACAGTAGAAGCATTTTTAAATTATTTATTTATTTATTTATTTTAAAAATAACGTTTCTCATCCAAGGATGTTTGAGTAGAAAAACCCAACTTTCAACTATCTTAACCTAACTGGCATCTGAGCTAAGAGGATTTGTTTACAGAAAAATAGGCATCCTAAGTTGATTAATACATTTTCTCAGCTTTGTGGAGATCTACTTATGAAAATACAATCTTTATTTCTATAGAATTTCCCTTCTGTGATTCTTAGTTTTAGATTTCTGTTATCGAAATACCAAACATTATTATATTAAACAACACATATTAACAGTAATGGGACTTCAAGACTATTAGCCCCCAGGATCGTGCTCTTCTCAATGTAATTGCCCAAAGACTTTCAGTGATGTTACTAGGCACCCTACTACTCTGCAATAATGTGGCACTTAAGGGTAGTAAAACAATGAAGCATCCTTATGGACAGAGAGTGGATTTATTTTCTTGCCTCTAATTTTGACTTTTTCTTTGGTAATGGCGAAAAGATCATTGCTAAGTTTTAAATATCAGTAAAAGTAGCTTCTCTTCTGGGCTGTAGATATGCTGTTCACCAATCTTCTTGAGAAAGACATCCAAATTTATTGTGCTTTTTAGCCTGATAGAATTGCCCTAATGTTGGCTCAGAGATGAAAACAGGCATTACTCCCACTCCATGTTCCAAGACCTCATATGTTCAATCAACTTTTCCTTTCAGTTTATAGAAGCTTCTGGAATTTTCCAAGACCTCATATATTCAATCACCTTTCTCTTTCAGTTTATAGAAACTTTTGGAACTGGGCCCTCTGCATATTTTTAATGTCATAGATGTTTCATATTATGGGATGGGCTAGGCAGAAACCAAGTCATTCAAATATTACTCAAGTCAGTAGAGAATCACAGAATCAATTAGGCTGGGAAAAAACATATGACATCATCAAGTCCAATTTATGGCCTAATACCACCATGTCAATGAGACCATGACATTAAATGCCATATCCAGTATTTCCTTAAACCTCTCCAGAGATGGTGGCTCCACCACCTGTTTACTTGAGCAGGACATCCCAATATCTGATCATCCTTCCCATGAAGAAATTCTTCTTAAAGAATTATACTTCTTAAGAAGAATTTCTTCTAAAGAAGAGAAAGACATCCAGTCTCCAGAATCTATCATCTTTTGAAGTAGTCTCTCAAGTAGATGAAGGATGTCTTGGTAAAATTAAACATATGTAACATGGATTTGCTCTTGCACTTATTAAAATAAATGAAGTCACATAAATACTTTTATTAAGTTAACAAACTCTGTTAATTGTTGGAATCAATGCTGAGGAAAGTGAAGCACTCACCAACAACAAGTGTTTAATATATACACTATTGTACTGGACACTACAAATATTAAAACACAAAATGTAAAAGGGAATTATTAACATATAATCAACTTTATATTAAAAGAGACAGTCGCGTGAAGAAAATGTGAGAGGAACAAAACCCTATCTTGTGTGTCAATGGTGCACAACATACTGCTACCCTACTTGCATGACGCTTGAACACCTTTTTCCTTTTTATTTTTCCTCCAACAATAAACTGGAAATAAAGAGGGTTTGCCTGTGTGTTATGTTTTTCATCATTATGTGGAGCCATTTAATTTCTGTTAATGGAATATCTTCCATTGAAGTAAAAAAAAAAAAAAAATAAAAATATTGTGAACAACCTGGTGTCCCCAGGAAAGGGATAAAGGTATTTTTATGAAGCTCTTTTAGCTGAAGAGCAAATGAGAATAAAAGTTGCTGTTGCCACTTAAACATGATCATGCAAAAAATGCTACTGCTATGAAATTTTGTATATAGATAAATTGACAGCAAATAATATGTGAGGGTGTTTAATTGGTTCTTGATAATTTATGCTAGTGCATATTTTGCAATTATTTATGGTGAGATTTTATAGTAATGTTTTTGAAAGATGTAAGATAAGAATTATCTGTATTTTCCCTATCAGGGAACCTAGAAAAGATTCTTATAAAAATACAGTAATCATAAATTATCTTTTTATTATTATTATTTTTAAAATAAAGTATGCAGGATATATAAGAAATGTAGTGCCTTTAAAATGTGAAGGAAGGAATCTCATTATCATGCTTGTCATGTTATCATTCTTTTTTCATGTTTTGGTAAGTGCATTACTGAAAACGTGCAATAAAAAAGTGCGAACAAGATGACTAGTACTGCAAGCTGTTATATTTTGTTCTATTACTATAGAAAGCTGCTGCCTCACTTTAATAGGAGTTGGTGGTTATAAGGTACAGAATGGTTGTTGAAATAGATAGGTCCTTGAATAAATGGCAATGAAAACCAAATGCCTCTGCTTTACTCGGGTCTGGAACTATTGTACAAAATTGCTTTAGACATTTGTATGGGTTTGTCAACACTTAATGAATTTTGGTCATCATTAATCTCAGACACCCTCCCTAAGTAAAACCCCAAATTATCACAGTTTCATAGCCTACGCTGCCCTTACCATATGGTGAGTGCAAATGTTTCTAAAGCAGCAAATGTTCTGTCAAGGGTTCCCAGTGATGTTTTGATTGGATTGCTCTATTATCTGAACAAGCCTGCCAAAAGAAAGTACCTGCACAATGAAAAGTGTGCAGAAGCTGCCAGTCTGTAGCAAGGCAAAGAAAGCGAAGCATGTAGTGACAAGCTACGTACCTGTCGCTAGAAGATAAACGGCATAGGTTACAATAGATTTTACTGCACACTTGATACCACAAAACATCGCTTGCAAAAAAGAAAACAAATGAGTAGCACATGTGTGTGAAAGAACTAGCCTAGCTCCAGTAAACTTCTGCCCTTGAAAGTGCCAAGTCATAGCTTAATGTGCTGTAACAACTTGCAAAACAATGAACTCCTTAGTGGCTTCTTAGCCAGATCTTTCCCAAGAGATTATCAAACAATAACTGGCAGAGAGGGTAAATACATTTTTTCTCCACATTCAGTTTTGGTTTACTTCTAAAAGGCCAACGCTGTATGCAGATTTTTGTCCTCTGGCCTGGAGCATATAATTCACTTATTATAATTGATAGCTAAATATGTAAATATATTGAAGAATTGGCAGAATTAAAATTAATTTTGCTCCTCTGAGAAGGAATACTTAATGATATTCCTTTGCTGTAGTCCACTTTTCTGGATTCTATATAATCTCTAAGTAGAATAAAATTATGTTTTGCACAAAAAAGTTTCACATGAGCAATGTGAGACAAGTATTATCAGTTATGCATGTAAGTTTACAGATCATTACCATTTTTGTCACGGAGAAGACTAAGCAGTAATACTGCACCTGTTGTTCTCAAGAAACAATGAAATTCAATCTTACTAGTAGCCACAAGTGTGTGAAGTGTAACTAGGACATGATCTCTGCACAAATCCGTTAGTTTGGTAAGTAGCCTACTTACTTTTATAAGTAAAGAAAACACTTTGGAGAGGGTAGATGAATTTTTTTATTTGGTAGTCTTAACATCTTCCGTGGAGCAATAAAAGTTAGCCACTAGATTAACAAAACAGGGGTTTTTGTTTGTTTTGGTTTGGTTTTTTTTATTTTATTTTTTGGGATGTGTGTGTGTGATTTTTGGTTGTTTTTGGTTTTGTAGGCATGCCCAGAGATGAAAAGCATCTTGTTCTGTTTATACCTGAGCAATAATTTTAATCACATGGAATTAATACTAGAACTGTTCCAAGTATGGAAGACTGTAGTTTTGTAAGTTCCTGCAGCGTAGGCATTTCTTAACACAGGTTTTGAAGACAAAAGCTCTTAAATCAGGCCTCTTATAAAGAAGAAACATGTCACTTGCAACTGTTGCTGAAGGATTACAGAATTTGTACATTTGCATGGCAAACATTGTATCCAGTTACTGCCAAAATAAGGAAGCAATCTAGGCAGCTGGTGACAGGCCATTTTGTGCAAAACTTAGACACATTCATCAACCAGAAGGTTCATATTGTATCCATTAAAAAAAAAAAAAAAAAAAAGGCTGCTTTCCTAAAAATCTCAGGCAACTTGCTATGCTTGTTTTTCTGAGAACAATATGCAGAACAAGAAAAAGGTTATTTTGTTCTCTGACTCTTCAGTTATATCTCCAAACCCATTGTGTACTTCAAAAATAAATTAACTCGAGATGTTATTCTGCTCTCCATCTGCTTCATTTCCTTAAATGTATTCCTTCCACTCCTGGATTAGTTTAAGTGATTTTTTTTTTCTTCTATCAAAACCATAAGCATGTATGGGCGGGATGTAGTTTTGTTTGCTTGGTTTTGGGGGGCTTTTTTATGCCTCTGTTTCAGAAATTGCCTCATAAAATATGTGACTCTTTTTTTCCCCTTACATGAAAAGCAGTCAGCAAAACACTGCTAATGGCTGTTTTATATCTATGTTGCTGTAGCCTGTATTACAGTATGCATTACATTTTCCATCTGTGGTTTGTGTCTCACACACAGAAGATGTTTGATTGTAGAGCAAATATTCAGAGTACACTTGCAACACTGCCCCTAGATATACTAAGAGGCAGAAAATGGCAAAAGAGGCTACTTGAAAGAACCAGATCTTCAGTCTGAATTTATCTGTTTTTCTCAGTAGTAGATGTTCCCTTCCAAAGTATTTCTGTATTAGTGTGATCAATTGCTACTGCTACTCAAGATTTCAGCAGCACCATTAGCCATGCTAAATAAAAGATTTAAAATGCCTTTGTAGCACAGAATGTTTGCTGTCTTCCTGATATTAGGGCAGCTTTAAGATCGGGGGAGGAATAGAATAAAGTTGTGCAGATTTCTTCCAAAAGTTAAATGAAACCCAAATTTGTAGAATAGTTGAGTATTTATAGTAAACTAATAAAGCACAATTGAACTTGGTGGGTAGGAGCTCAAAGAAAAATGTTAAGTTTCACTAGTTATGAAATAGAAACCAGTCAGAAAACCTGCAGCACTTTCACTAAACAATTTAAATGCTCTAAGATATAATAGCACTGTCCAACTTTGAAGTCTCTCTATATACATTTATATTCAAATTATTACAGATGGAAGTCAACTATGCTTTCATTGAGTTAGGGCTAGCCTGTTTGAGACTTTGTCTGGGAGGTCAAAGAAGTTGGTACAATTTATTTAAATATAGTAAACAAATTTTTCATCAAGCCTAGAGAATACTTTTTAACCAGGTCAAAATTTTGATTTGCAATATGAGTCATCCTAAAGAACAAAGTCATTCAATAGTAGGGGGGGAAAAAAATTACCAATGTTGATTCTACTTATTTTTAGGTGTTACGAGCCATTAAATTCCAACAACACATGCTGTCTCCTATTTCATAGTTAAAACTAAATTAAAAAATTTGGACTTCTTAGATCTGTGTTATTGTTGGCTTGTTATGTAAAATTACTTTCAGTGTTCAAATAAGTCATATAATATTCATTATTTGTCAAAAAATAAATATCTACTATAAAAATTAGAAAGTCTTAATGCTAATGTGTCTAATTTTGCTGGTAAACATGTTAAACTTATTTGGTTTATTGCTTTTTTGCCTTCACTGTGTGGCTGACATTTGACATTAATGAATGGTTTTATTCAGAGGTTATCTGGATATTATTTTAGTATTCAAATCAAAAGCATTTTGTATTCAAATCTGAAACTTTATTAAAAATATGTTTTTGTTTTAAGGGAAATTGGGCAGTTCTATAGGCCATGTGTATGTAATTCCAGTTTTATGCTGATGTTTCCATGTAATCTTTGTGCCTGCCTACCTTAGTTTATAAGCTTTGTATTCAACAAATGAGGGATTGAAATGTTTTTCGCAAAGCCCTCACTTTCTCTCAACTATACTGATATATTTATATAAATAGATTTTTAGAGATCTATTAACTGTATATATTTTGAAAATGTAGAGCTTAAAGGAAATTAGTCAACCAAGTGTCCTCTTTTTTACTTTCTTTCAAAGTATTCTTATAGACTAACTGTTCTTTAATTTGCCTTTTAACTTTTTTTCTGGAATCAAACTGCAGGGTGAGCAGATTGAGGCAGTGTTTTCTCTAGTGATGGAGGTAAATGATTCTGTGATAAGTTCTGCCCCTGGGGATGTGGTCAGAAAGCAGACAGACTTCCCTGGGACAAGCATCATGACTTGAGTAGTACGACTACAAATTGCCCATATGTGCTCTGTTTTTAATATATTACTTGAGCCTCAGCAAACCACTTATTCTTGCATCTGTTCTTTTCCTCTGTAAAATGCGTGTAGTACTTGTATACTTAAAGATTTTTTTTAGGCACAATTTGCATTTTTGAAAGTGTCTGGCACCTTTAAATGAAAATTTATTAAGAAACACAAAAATTAAGTCTTCAAGATCGATAAATGTTCAGTTGAACAGACATCTGTCTTTACATCTTTTTGCTGTCCTAATACTTGTTCTGCCTTCACAGAGACAAAAATTGAATAGGTCTTGAGTTTTTGAATGAATATAGTGAAACTGAGCATTCATGTCATGCTGGTAGCCATCTTAACAACAAAAAGGACCAGTTTCATGCCATTGCTGTGGTATTTAGTACAGTTAGTGTTAAGAAGTCCTATATAATTGGTTTGTCATAACTGTGTTAACTGAGCTTTTGAGCTTTGAGTAACTGAATAAAGTCTTACCTCCTTCTCAGAAAAGAATTTTAGAAGTCTGATTCACACATTGCATTGCTTGTCGTACATGGCTGGGCTGGTTTGGGCTGGGGTAAATTTAATTTTCTTCACAGTAGCTGGTATGGGACTGTATCTTGGATTTGTGTTGGTAACATAGGGATACTTTCCCAATAGCTGAGCAGTGCTTACACATAGCCAAGGCTTTTTCCATCCCTCACCCTAATGAGGAGGCTGGGGTTGCACAAGAATCTGAGATGGGAAAAAGCCAGGACAGCAGACTCAACTGACCCGAAGGATAATCCATACCATATCCACAGCATATGGCATCGTGCTTAGCAGATGTATCAGAGGAAGAAGGAAAGAAGGGGAAACATTCAGTGTTGGCATTCGTCTTCCCAGGTCTTTCTCACATGACATGAAGCCCTGCTGTCCTGGACATGAGTGAAGAGCTGCCTGCCAGTGGGAAGTGGTGAATGATTTCCTTGTTTTGCTTCACCTGTGTGTGCAGCTTTTGCTTTCCCTATTAAACTGTCTTTATCTCAACGCATGAGCGTATTCACTTTTGCTCTTCCTATTCCCTTCTCTATCCCACAAAGGGAGAGTGAGTGAGAGGCTATGTGCAACTTAGTTGCTAGCTGCAGTTAAACAATGACAATGGCTTGTGAGATTCAGAGATTTCTAGATGAGTTATGGAGACTGGGACACGGAGATTCTATCTGAATGCACTACTCAAGTGTTCTTTAGTCTAGATCTGTGTTTTCCAAAACAGAGTGAGAAACACCCTGTAACTAAAAGGGGAAGAAATCTAATGTGATTTGAATGATATCTCTTTCTGCACAGACTCTACATCCTGAGGTGATTCTCCTTTTTTTTTTTTTTTTATCAACCAGACCAATTTTCTGAGAAAGGTAGCTTCTATTATTCTATTCTGTTCTCACTTTGCTCGAGATGTTCTGTATCTCACTGATGATTTAATAGATCCCAAAGCAACGTCCCCAGAACAGGAAATACTGATAATTTTCAGACTTTTTCTTTCAGGAAAGAAGATGCCTTTTTCAAATGTCAAGTGAACTTAGAGGCAGAAATTAAGTTGCTTCAATTTATCCTACCAAAACTTACTTTTCTCAAGGGAAAAGACTTGCAATGTAGAGGGTGAATACTGTGGTTAAGCAACAGATATACTAAGAAATTATTTACTATGATCTTAGATTCTTATTTATAAACACCTGCATGTTTAGCTTGACCTACTGTGGATAAGAGCTAGAAAGATACTGATAGATGTGCAATAAAGAATAAAGTAACACAGAAAAAAGCCTTCATCTTTAGTGATTAAATGATTCAGTCCTCTGACCTATTAATTTAAGAGTAATGGTGACCTTTCATTACAATTTTATTTTATACCAATCTGTTTTATGAAACTTTTCATTTGTTTGTTTTAGTAATATGTTTGTTTGTTTCTAATTTTCATAAATTACAAAAAAGGACAGAGAAAACTTTTATTTCTTCATTTACTATATGGGCCATTAAGTCCAGTAATTAAAGTAGTTGAGCCAAGGTGTTTTTAAAGCCACTTCATTCTATTTATGTAAATGTCTGTCTTCCTCAAGGACTTTATTTCAAATGAAATCCAATTTTCAGATTTTTGTTGCATATGGTATTTTCTCCTTGTTTGATTTTGAGGAATAACTCTTCTCCTACCTATCCCTACCTAATAATAGCTTCCAAACTCTTCTGAAACACAACCTCTGAAAAGGAGAATGTTTTCTTTTTAAAACTTCACTGCCAAAAATCTGGTAACTACTGATATATGTAAGAGTAGATCACTTGGTTTTTTCCTCAAATAGGTTGATGTCAAAAACTTAGAAGCTAAAAGCCCTGTAAGTGAATAAGTTATTGATAACGTTATGAAATTATTGCATTTTGGTACAAAAATTTATCAACATTTCTAAATGTATTTTTGATAGTGTACAAACTAGGAACAGCTGATTAGGTGCAAATACAAAACTATTTCAGTTAGCTGATTCACATTCCATTACAACACACTGATTTGTTTTTAAGACACATGGAAAACATTAGTTTATGCATTTATGCTAGCTTTAGCTTTTAGTGAATTGCAACATTCACTAACAGAGATCAATAAAGAGAAGTTATACAAAAGTATAAGTATAAAAACATTTTTGCACTACCAGAATTGTGAGGATTGAAATACAATAAATTCATATACTATTATTATTAAGGAAACATGCAAATGTGGATATGTTGATATAGTGACAACAACAGGGATGACAATTTTTAAACTGTATGATTACATCATGTTTTTTACCCAATTTTGTTAGTTCATTTTAGCCAGGAGATCTCACAGTGTTACACCAAGAAGTCAATAGTCTTTTTATTTTATATGTTGGAAAACTGAGGTTCAAAGAAGCATAATTAGATATTCTTAGTACTTGTCATGCCACAGTAGAATGTCTACAATAGTAGAGTGGAAATGTAGCATGGATTTCCTGAGTCCTCGCTCTTGATTTAGTGAAATGGTTCCTAGATACAGTTTGGGAAGTCGGTTAATTCTTTTGAGTAAATTTACTGATTCTACTAAAATTCAGAAATACTTCACATTAGTAGAGGCTGAGTTTCATGCAGTCAGGCTACATGACAGTAATCACATTATTTGCATTAACTCATCCCCAGCTATCCCTGATTTTCACTGATCTATTTATACATATACAAAAACTAGTACAAGAAATTATTATTAGTTCATTAAGGTAAAAACTTCCAATCTCCATCTTGACATTTAATATCCAGATTTAGGAATTAGGGCTAAAATATGATAGATTTGGCTATCATATTTAGATGATAGGTGTGTAAATATGATAGATTTTGATACCTATAGACACTCTGGTGTCTGTGATGAGAAATCGTGCAATACCTGATTAGGAATATTTTTAATCTTCTCCTGAACCTAGATGTCTGACATGAAAATAATTAGGAAACAGGTGGAAAGCCACTTTTCTGTTCATATGCCTTCAGACCAGGCGGAAAAGCAATTAATCTTATCCTAATAGACAATAATGGTGAAAATAAAATTCTGTAAGTAGGACAAATCCAGGCTTTCTGCAGAACTCAAGAATCATGAAGAATGTCTTGCAGTTTTCCTATGCTTCTGTCTCTAGTTAAACATAACAGGAAATCTGCTTTAAACAAAATAAGAACACTGGAGGACTAAGTACTCAGGGAGGTTCAATTGCTCAGTCCTCAATTATTCCACGAAGGTACCTGTGAAGTAGAATAAAAAATGTCCTGTGTCTGAATCATGATCTCCAACAATCATGTGGAACGAAATCCAGATGCAGGAAGTGGATAGCATCCTGTTGCAGTGACTAGAGAGGCACAGAAGGGAGTTGCAGCGATGATGAAAGGTGAATCATTCCTTATTATTGAGATGTCTTCCAAATGTCATCTCTTATAGAAATTGCTACTGGAATAATGAGAGGGAAACTTCAGCAGCTGAGGAGCTATGAAACTGATGGAGACATCGCCATTAGCCATGGCAATTAAACTGGGAAGGAAACGGAATAATGTATTACATCAAATGGAGTAGGCAGGTGGGTTTACCATTAGCATAATCTTTTTTCTAAGACAAGATCTAGAATGTCTCATACACCATTTTCCTATATGAGTACACCAATATGTTTTTTTGAGTATTTTACACCCTCTTTCCCCATTCTCCAGACAACAAATTTGCAGCCACGCATAAACAACATTGCAAAATATATATATCTCATCCTAAGCAAGAAATGAGCAAAGGAGAATTTTTCACCAGGTAAATGAAATTCTTAGTAGCACATGTGATCAGAAAATCCCATGTTTAAGAATCTTTAAGCAGCTGAAACTGATGGGATTAACACATTGACTTAATAGAGAATGACAAACAATAATAAGTAGACTGTAATTCACAGGTTGAGGAAATTTTATTGTGAAGAAATTATTTTAAAAGCCATCAAAGTGGACAACTTGTCTGACAAAAAATGGGCAGAACTTAGTGTTGTTGTAACAGTAAAGTAGACATTAACTAGTTAGGAATTTTAGAGATCGCTTGTATCCCCGCAGTTCCCAGGAATGCACTGTTTTTCTCAGAAGTGACACAACTTTCCATACTATAGTAGTTACTAAGTCCTTCCACAGATGTTGAATATTTTTAGCACTTTTTCTACATAGTTTTGTGACCAACCCTCCCCCCCCAAGCTACAGATCTTTTACCAATCAAAGGAAAAGAGAGCTAGTGAAGCCCATGCATCCACAAGCATTTTGTTTTTCTTCTATATGTACCTCCTCCATTTGAAGTTTTAATCTTCCATTGATCTGTTTTCTTCCATCAGTAAATGAAAATTTTGTTGGCTTTGTGTCACTGAGGAAAATTTTAGTTACCTTCCTTGTCATTTTGTGTTTTATTGCAGCATTTTAAATTAAATATAAAGGTCACACTGTAATTCTACAAACAAAACCTATATGAAGCAACCATAAAATCATTAGGTATGACAGGAATCCCCACCTCATAAAGAAATAAATCCAAATAGGCAAATCCCTGAGAGATATTGACATTAAATCAAAACCCCTCTGCAATTGGAGCTGCAAAAAATGCCTGACATGCCCACTGCCAGCATCATCCTTTCAAACTAAATCAAACAACAAAGCATTGAAATCTCTATTGAGATTCCTCTGTAAAAGTTTTTGGCAAAGTTTCTTCTCAATAAAAAAAATCCTATGTCTGAATTGAGCAGATCTTCCATTTAACATATGCTGACATTGATGACCAGCATTTGTGGTATTTGTTTTCTAAAGAAAAAGATAACTGGATATTTATTGGCTGTAGATGTGAGTATGTGATAAAGCAAACAATCATAGAATACTGAAAGAGCAGTTACTGAAGGGAGTCCATCACTGAGCAAAAAAAATTGAGTTGTATTCTTTTCCCTTCTAAGGCCTTTCCCTGGAAGAGGATGACCACATCTATATATGAAGTATTTGAGAAATACATAGTGAGGCTAGATGGGTAAATACAACTCAGTTTCTATGACTAGAAACATGTATTAAAATTACATTTTAGTTGATTTCCTATTTATTCTTAATTAAAAGATCTATTCTGATTCTAAGAGAATCTATGAATAAATAATTGGTAATATAACTTTTGTTTCTATATATTTTCTCCCAATGTTATGGATTTCACTGTTGAGAGATTCTAACCAGAAAGAGGACACAGCCAGGCATATGCCCTCCAGCCATCCTGGTGCCTTAACAATAGGAACCTTTAGCAGATCAAAGAGAGAACTTAGAAAGGTGCAGATAAAGATGTAGCCTGGTCAAAGAAGGAACTTAAGAATGTGAAGATAAGGATGGAAGAAGCATTGTGATGTAATGGGTGTGAGTACGCAAATGTGTGTCCAATCAACTTGCTAGTTGAGGCGGGCAGGCAAGGCAGATGAACCAATGGTGTAGTAGATTAGAGCGTGTGTCCCACGTGTGCGGGAATGAAATAGTTATTTAACCCGTACCTTTTTGGAATAAAATTGAGCATGCATCATGCTTCTATGAAGGCACATGTCTGACTCGGAAAGCTCCTTGCCTCATTTCACATCATTATATTTACACGATAAAATTAGTGAAAGCAACTTGTTATGGAAATTGGATGCTAAAGGACATGCAATGAAAAATATTTATAATACATGAAAAAGTATGATTTATGGGTTTTTTTAATTTATGCTTTTGAGATATAGCCTTGAGTACTAATTTCTTTGGCTTCAGAGGGAAGATTTTTGTTAAGGCAATACACTGGGAGTTAGAAGATTTTGATTTCTGTTCCACACCTCTGCTCCCTAATGTCACAAATTATGGTGTATTCTAGGTAAACTTTGTTTTACAAAATGTGCATGTCATCATTCTTCAATCTGTCTTCTTTGTTTAAATTTAAAAAAAGAAGTTACTTGTTACTTTTTGTTGCATGGTTAAACAATGTTAAACTCTCAGTCTAGTCTAAATGTGAGCTTTTAGATTCTATTGGAATACAGATTTTTATTTTTTTTTTTTTTTGTCTGAAGTTTATTCCACCATTTTTGAGAAGCGCATTTAGAGATAATTTTAGATCTCTCCCTATAAGAGTAACTATGGAGGTGCCTGTAAAATAAAAGTGAGTATATCATGGATAAGACTTGCTAATAAATATACCTGAGTATAAATGATGTTCAAGTATTTGGCAATTCCTGACATTCTGTCCTCAAGACTTACCGAGTTACAGTGCAGCTTTTTTTAAGGTAGCAGAAACCTAGTTTGCTAAATCCTAATCCTAAATGATTAACTTGTTTGTCAACATTACAGCTGATCTAACATTAACTCTGTTCTGTTTTATAACACCAAACAGTGCAGGTTGATTAGATTATAGTCATCAGCTGAAGTCCATTCACAGCTCTTCTGTTTTGCCAAAATAACACTAAAGTAGCTGAAGTACATTCTCCAATGTCTCTTCAACTTTTTCCTGTCAGTCCCTCTCACAAGCACCGTGTATTCCTTTTCATTATTGTTAACATACACATTGCTATTTCTATCCTTTTTCTCTAGCTCATCGGTTCTTATTTAGTACTCCTGAGTACTTATTTAGTAGTCCTGAGAAAGAAAGAAAATAGCACATTTTGAAGTCACCCTCCCAAGGATTGGGAAGTGCTAAACATCTTTAGTGGCTGCAGATGTGCACTATTGTGAAGGCAGATACTCAGGTACTCAGTGCTGGCCTGGACACATGAGAGAGACGGACAAAAGAAAATAACTGTTCTGGGACTTGAAGTTGCCAAACCACTATAGGAAACATGACAAAGTGATATAATCTGAGAGTGAAGTAGCCAAACCTTATTTAATGTGTAGTGGTTTTTCTAGAGCATATGTCATACTTGTTTTTCACTTTGTTCTTAAGAGAGAATAGTTAAGAGTACTGCACAAAGAACTGTTTTTTTTCTATAGAGTCTGTTCTATTTAAAGGATTTATTTGTAAAGAGATACACCTTTTCATCAACATCATTTTGAATGAAAATAGGTGTATGATGAAATCTCCCTACACCTTCACAAAATAGGGACAGAGTCAGCAATATTTTATCTTATTACCTCAATAGAATATCTGGGTATTCATTATATGGGATATATTCTGGATGCACACTGCGGCAAACTCCACTGAATCACTTGTGGTTTTTGTTTACCTCAACACATACATTTGTATGAAACTCCATTCCCAGGCATCGGATTTATAAAGTTGTGCATGTGTATGCGGTGGTTGTTCAAGAGAGGTTTTGTGACTAGGGTGAACAAGGCCTGATGGGGTGCTACGTACTCATGCATCTTCCCAAGATGCAATTTGTGATCGGTTTTGTGTGCTTCTTGGAAGACTGCTCTTAGAGTTTGAGGTTTGATTTTTGCTGTTTTGTACTGAAAAATTATGGAGAACTTCTTTTAAGGCTAAACAGCTTTCTATCTCCAGAGTTGGATTTATGTTTTTCAAATTTGTCAGAGTATTTTCATTTATTTCAAATTACTTGTCATTTGTCATTCTATGACAAATGACTTGTCATAACTCAGGAAACTGGAGTTGTATTGCCTTCGTGGTTGAAAAAGAATAAAATATTCTTTTGAAGACAATATTGAAAGCTATAATTAAAAATGGAGTGATATTTGTTGAAACATCATAATGACATGTAGGCTTATGTAATTTTTCCTTATATATTCACTTTTGTAGAATTTTCTATTTAATGGTAAAGAAGAGATATTTTCAATATAACCATTCATTTGTACTATGGCTGAATATTTCATACCCTTTTTTTTTTTGCATGAAACTCTTTACATTTCTTGCATTTAATTAGGAAAAAAACATACTTCTGCATGTAGGAAATTTCATGGTCTGTATTTCATAAGATCGTTGACTTGATACACACTCATGTATTAGTATTCTTGGGATAGGTATCTATAACTTGGATGTTTTCAAAAGATATGAAGCACCATGAAATGAAATATTGATCCATAATTGCTATATCTAAGTGCTATGGCATGGCATAATATGACTTTAGATTTTGTCTGTAGTAGTGCTTACATCAGACCTGATCTGTCACCTAAGACCAAACAAAAAAACATTCCAAGACTAAGAATTCAGTACACATTGCACAGTTGGCTCTTGTGCCAGAAGATCCATGATCAGCACTAATGGGCCACTTGTCAACTTCTACCCAAGATGAGTACTGCACCAAACAAAAAAGACTTTGTAAGCTAAAGGCAAAGTCAGATGTAGCTCTATTAAAACTGATCAAATAATAAGCGTGGTATTTCCATTCTTTAACAAAGGGCACAACAAAAAGTCTTTTGCATTGCCAGGAGTGGGGTACAGCTGAGGTAACTTTTCCTATAGATACTGATAATAGGTAAAAAGCTTTTCTTTAATGGAATTAGAAATGAGAATGCTCTTAAAAGTATGGGGATTCTTTTGTAATTTAACTTCATTTTGGATATATGACTTATGGTATTAAATTAGTTCTATGTACCAAAGGAAGTTTTTTCTAATTTGCTATGTCTGGCAGTCAAATTACATGGTTTCCTTCTTAAAAATCTCTTTGGAAGGACTTTCTTTTTCTCCAGTCTTATCAAAGGCAATGAGATTATGCTGTTGCTCTGGTGATCATGTCTAATGAAAGTTTTATGTCTCCTTGGTCAATTGGCCCTGTGCAGCTAATATCCAGAGCCAGCTATTTCTAAAGCACACTGGCTGAATCCATGTTGAATAGCACTAGTGGAACAACTGTGGATGAGGAGTATGTTTACGAAACCCTTGTGCTTACTCTCCTGTAAACTTCTTTAGCATGTGTAACACATACATTTCCCTAATTTGTGCACACATCATGCACTGAAATTGAGTCCAGCCCTAGCTACCACCAGTATAGTAATCTGTTACCACTCATGGTAGTTGTGACAGCATAACCACAGTTTTCTGTTCCTTCTGTTGAGAATTCTCTCTCAGCTGTTTTCAATAATCACATTCTTGATGCAAGACACATTCCCACTATTTCAAGTTGAGGAACCCATCTTTTCAAGATGATGGTAGACAGTCTGTTATAAGATGGGTATAACATGTAGGAAGTGGTACCACCAGACCTGGCACATGTGGAAGAAACAAATTACATATGTGTGATGACCCATCATGAAACCATCTGGGTCATCTGCAACAGACATCTTCCTGTTGCTCAGGAGCTGCTGATCAGGTGGACAATACCCACTGGTTGGACAGGGCAGTAGCCTACCCCTGAGATAATATCTGTTATTTAGAAATATGTAGAGTACACACACATGGATGTATCCCTAAGGGTGCCTTGTTCTCGCTACAGAGCATAAGTTCACTTTCTTGGAGCAAATGTATTAATAAAGAGAAGGGTGCCATCAAAAGCCTAAATAGAAAATAGAACTCTCTGAATTCCTTTCATCTCACAGGTGGGATGCACTTTCAGCTCCCACACTAGTTGTAGCACTACCCAGAAGGCTGGCAAAGCAATCTCTGTGCCTAGTGGTATGTCCTGAACTGAGAAAATATATTGCAAAATGTTAACTGAAAAAATTAAAAGTGCATTTTTCTTATAATATTTCTCAAGGGTTTTTTTGTTTGTTTGTGTGAAGTGATGAGTGTAGTGTGAGATATTCTGCTAAGATGTGCTACTGCACCAAGATGAGGATTCATCTGCATGTCATGGAATGCTGATGTAATTGCTGCGCACCAGGGGAGCATAGCCTTGTAAACCTCTGCACCTGCTACAGCAGGTTCATTTGATTAAGGTCAGAAACTTATGAAAACTCATTGGAGTGTGAGTCAACAGATGAGCTAAAGGTATATGAAATAAGAAAAATTTATAATAAGTAAATAAAAGGAAGTCAGCAAAGACTCACAGGGTGTCATTACTAGAGGCAACCATAACAGTGCTTAGCCTAACTCCTTAACACTTTCTTCAAAGGTAATCTAATAATTAATTCTGTAAACTCACTGTTGCCTGTTTTATGAGGAAGCAATGTTGCTTACAGAATAATAGAACTTGCCGAGTTCAAAGGGGCACATCAGGATCACCATCCCTAAGAATCACACCAAGTGCCTGAGACTGTTGCCCAAACAATTCCCAGTGCTGTGCTCTGGGAAGTCTGCTCCAGTGCTCAACCACCCTCTGGGTGAAAAAACTTTTCCTGATATCCAACCTAAACCTCCCTGACTCAGCTTCATGCCTTGGAGGATAATGCAGGATACAGTGTAATGAGAGAAATCAATATTTCACATTCAGTTTACTGCTAAAGTAAATAAACTATTATCTATTTTTTTATGCAAATGGGTTGTAAGACATGTAGGTTTGTTTCTGGTAACTCATGTGAGAAGAAGTGGAATCAACTCCTTTCTTTAAAACAAAGCAAAATGACCCTGACTCTCCTTACATCTATTAGTATCAAAGGCATAGCCTCCAAACTCCTTTCTTTCCAGTATAGGGATAAGGATTAATTTATCAATAACTGCATAACTGTTACTGTACTATGCAGTATGTGTGGAAATGTGTAAAGCCTCTAAATTATTTCCACTGGAGAGTAATTAAGGATGCTTTGCAAAGGTATGTTAATACACAAAAGCTGAATAGAGAATTTCAAACATAGAAATGACTGACTGGAAAATATAATATATTTTCAGTGATAGCTGTGATTTTATTTATTGTTTCAGAAAAGTATGTCCTTTCATCATCCAGCCTCAGCTTTCTCTATGCCTTGAGTTTTAGTTCCAGATCTCTAGTAAACTTCTTGACCTCTTAACACTCCAATTTACTTCTTTTATTTTAAATGTCCTTTTGCCCTTCAGACTGGTCAAAAATTTTTAGCATTAAATTTTTATTGTTGTTGATTTTAAGTAGGCAGGTGTACTTTATTTAAAGTGTGAATCAAAACATAGTCAGAAAACAGAATTTCCAGAAGTTTAAATTCATGAAGCTGGTGGCCAGCCAGTCAGTCCCATAACATTCTTCCCCCAAAAGCCTCCTTTGTCTGTTTATTTCAATGTTTTTCACATGTGAAAACCTCCTCCACAGATGATTTGTTTGGTTTTGTGGAAGAAGTTTTGGGTTTTCTCCCCTGGTTGGATCTGAGGCATGCTGAACACGCAGGACTCCTGCTGGACATAATTCTGCTGTGAGCCACTCTGTGACTGTATACATGGGGATTGAGTGATCCTGTGCTGTTGTGTGTGGCCATAGGTCCAAGCTGGCTACCTCACATCTTGTGCCTGAAGGAGAGCTCCTTAGGGAAACTCAGCCAGGCTTTTGCAGGGCAGAAGAAGATAGGCAACAGCTGGAAATTACTCGTGGAAAACAAAAAAATTCTAATTATTCTCTAGTTTAGAACAGAGTTGCTACCTTCTTGTGTCCTGAGCTTTTACACTAGAATCAGTCTTAAGCGCCACTGCTCTAATACCAAGACATTTCTGGACAGACACCTATGATTCCACAAAGAAAGCTCTGATTCTACAAGTCTGATATTGTTTTTTTCAGCCTGGTTTTCTTCTAATCCTGTTGCAGTTGAAGTAGGAGAAAAAAATGGACGGAGGGTTTTTTCCCTTCAGATGTTCTCTCATTTTCGCTGGATTAACAGGGCACTCATTGTATGTAGCTTTTTTATTGGGCCACTGACAACATTTCATTAGACATCTCAATATTGTAGTTGTAGGAGCAATTTGCATACTACGTTTAAATTTTTAAATTAGCAGTTTTTATATATTTTCAGCGTTCTTGGAAGAAGGATATTTAGAACTCTTTCCTAGATAAGGAAAATGGATGACCTTATTAATGTATTTGTCTTTAATCTTTAAAATGTTGTTTCAGGAATGACCTATGCTGATTCTTACTGCAAAAGTGAATATTTAGGGAAAGAAACGTAGATCAAAACAAGGAACTTAAAAATGAAACTCTTTTGAAGATCTACTGCAGTTGCTGGTAGCATGAACAGTTTTGCCTACACATGCATATTTATTGGTTTCTTCTCCTGAAGCCCAGCACAAAGCAGAAAATGTTTTTTTTATCTGATATCAGTGAAGTGATAACCCTTACTAGTGTCATTGGATTTTCTAAATGCTTTCTATCCTTGTCGGAGAATATGATCTATAACCTAGATATGGATATAAAAATAATTGCAATGTTTTTCATTTCTCTGTAAGCATGAATCTGTGTATACATGAACATTTATACCCAGTATAAATGTGGTCCATACGAATACAGAAAATGCAAAGGAAAGTTAATTTGTAAGGGTTAATTTTTTACATTTGCAAATCCTATATCTCTATCACCTAGCCTAATATTCTCAGCAGATTCTGTGAAGAAAGTCACACAATTTATATAGAGTTTTGCATGCAGGAACTCCATAAAATTATGTAAGCATCTGTTCCTGCAGATGCTTTTGGAGACAGTGTTGAGCTCTCAGATTGACTGCAGTTACAGTATGCACATGCTAAAAATTATGAATGTGTTAAATCTTCTCCAGATAAGAGCTAAAGATTGATGTTTCATTTGTTTTCTATGACCAATACATATATATATATTACTAGTTTTGAGACAATAAGCTAATGTCCTTTTCATTGCTCTGTTTTTGAATGCTGGCTGCTGACTTTTATTTCTTCATGAATGAAAATAGAAAATACAAAGAAATTTTCCAGAATTAGAGTATCTGCCTTTTTTTATAGATGCAGGTAGCTAGAAGCCCATGAAATATCAGGTATTTTGAAGTAGCAAAGTAATAAGACTTCAAGTGCTTTTCAAATTCTCACAACAAGGTTTGTTTTGGGGCAGATGGGACAGACAATATTGAACTCTCCTTTTTTCCAAACTCATGAATCTTGTTGAAAATGCAAGCAGAATTTTAAACTGTTGATTAACTATTGTGGTTTTGTAACATTTTAGGATGTATAGTTGATAACATATGTTACTTGTAAAATCACAGGCCAGTTCTATTTCAGATTAAAAAACATGGGAAAAAAAATAGAAGATAAAAGTATAGGCAGTGATTCAACATGTGGAAATATTGTGCAGCTGGATAAAAAATAATAAATCAAAAGAATGGGAAAAAATGTGGGAAAAAATGTAGGAAGAAATACTACTGAAGGGCATAAGGTTGTAATTAGATAGCATATTGAAAAGAAAATTTAATATTAACTGTATCAAAAAAAGGTAATTGTGATTTTTATCTACTTTCATCAATGCTATGAATCAGAGAAGAAAGAAAACTTTCTTTAACCTTAAAACTTCTATTGCAAGTGTACTGTTGCCTTAAATTTTTTACAATATCTTACCAGAATGCCATTCATAAAATGGATTCAGGTTCAGCAAAGAGCCATTAAAGTTGTTGGCAGAAGAATAAAAAAAAATCTGGAAGAATAAAAACAAGAAATTGCAACATGGAGAACTATGTATTTCACTTAATTCTAACAAGCTTATACAAATATTCAGATTGTTACAAGCAATCTGTCTTTTGCCATAGGAATGAATGTGCAGGGGGATCTACAGTACCAATTTTGCCTACAGGAATTGTGACTCAGTGGAAAGAACAATGTTCTAAGAGTTATTTGGAGCTTAATTTAATTTTATGTCACCATTCATTCTCTATTGGCATGGAATATTTTACTTCATATCAGCTCTATATTGAATTGCCTATGGAATAACAGGTGGGCTTTTCTTCACAAACCTTTATTCATCTTGAAAATTCATCTCCAGGAGAGGTATGAAAAATTATCTCAGTTTGACACATAGACAAATGGCACAAGACAAGGTAAAAATTGTTCAAAATATCCAGTGATTTTGAATCTTAGTCTGAAATGACAAAAGCTTAATTTTTGCGAGTTATTTACCATTTGAAGAGTATTTAATAATTCTGAGCCACTTTAGTGATAGTCATGAGTACTCACCAATATCTATCAATAAATTCAGAATTTCTGTCATTTAAAGAGATGCAACATGAAAATGATGGTAAGTTAGGTAAGGTACTCCTGGGAAAAACAGGTTATTTACTGTTGCACAGAAATTCTGAAAGACAAGACAACATCTATTTCTGTGGGGGAAAGTGCAGCTGCTCATATCTGTGATTCATTTTCTATGGTTTGTGAGAGGTTTTTTTCTGCATCTTCCCAGTGTAAAGAAATACCTGAGAATGCAGTCATTGTTTTGTTCCTTTAAGGTGTCTAGTTCTATATTTCATTGAAACATGGAATATCTGCAGAGAATTGGCTATTGAATCGTAAGAAAAATGCCCATTAGAACTGGACAAGCAATTTTAATGCCAATCTTCTAAAATTTTGCTATCCTTGGTTTTGTGACCTTTTTCACATATGTTCTTAAAAGGGTCAGAAAAATTATGCATTTCAAAACTTAGATTAGTGTAAGAACTGCCAGAGATTTCTGAGATTGACAGCTCCTGACTTGAGTGGTGTGAAATGCTGATGCTCACAGATCATAATTTTTAGTTTAGAGTCAGATCTTTTTGTGTTTTGGCGTGCTATTTATTGTAGTCTGTTTCCACCACCTCTTACATTCATTTTTGCAAGAAGGCAAGAGTGCCCAGCAGAGCCTGGGAGAGATGGAGGTCTGTGAGGGCCTCAACTTCAGCTCACACTGTCATGGCTCATGTTTTCCTGCCTCCTGACTGGTGCAGCTGAAGCTGCCAGAAGAGCAATTTCTGAACAGTATCTCTTTTTTGGTATATGCAGAGAATCAAGGTGAGTGAAACAAACTGTATGTAGGCTTTCCGCAGAAGCAGAACCCTAGAAAGGGTCACCTGCAAAATTACTCTGCTTGGATACTCTTCTCCAGAGGAATGACAAAGGGTATGGCCCTGAAAGACTTATAACTGTGTGTTAAAATTCAAACTAGTACAGCATTAGCGATGCAAAACAGCAACAACAAAAAATGTAAATAACATTTTTTATTGTAATTATGATTTTAACTTCTTTCTGTTGCTACTTTAAAAATAATGAAGTATTTCTTTATGAGGTACATATCTACCATGGAAAGTTTCAGCCCTCATGTATTAAATTTAACAAAATTATTATAATATTGAAATGGGCCCAATTATTAAAAAAATATTCACAGGATTAAATATAAGCAAGCTAATATTTATAAATTTAACAATGATCCATACATATANCACCATCCCTTGTTCTATCACCACATGCACTTGTATACTTCTAGGATGATTTATTTCATATCAAGGCATATGTTAAGATCTGATTAGCATGAGATGCCTCTGCAGAATTAAGGTACAAACAAAACCATATGGCAAAATCTGCGTCAAGGGAGGTATAGGTTAGATATTAGGAAGAAGTTTTTCACAGAAAGAGTAATAAAGTTGTGGAATGGACTGCCTGGGGAAGTGGTGGAGTCACCATCCCTGGATGTGTTTAAAAAAAGGCTGGACGTGGCACTTGGTGTCATAGTCTAGTCTAGTTGAGGTTCTAGGGTAAGGGTTGGACTCGATGATCTTGGAGGTCTCTTCCAACCTAGTGATTCTGTGATTCTGTGA
>VXBA01003361.1:68928-152867 GCA_013399895.1 Serilophus lunatus
ATATATATATATGTATGAGGCATCTACCAATTCTTTGGGCAGTCTGTTCCAGTGCTTCAGTACTCTTTAAGAAAAGAACTTCTTCCCAATATCTAGTTTAAACTTATTCTCTATCACTTTGAAGCCACCATCCCTTGTTCTATCACCACATGCACTTGTATACTTCTAGGATGATTTATTTCATATCAAGGCATATGTTAAGATCTGATTAGCATGAGATGCCTCTGCAGAATTAAGGTACAAACAAAACCATATGGCAAAATCTGCGTCAAGGGAGGTATAGGTTAGATATTAGGAAGAAGTTTTTCACAGAAAGAGTAATAAAGTTGTGGAATGGACTGCCTGGGGANAGTTGTGGAATGGACTGCCCGGGGAAGTGGTGGAGTCACCATCCCTGGATGTGTTTAAAAAAAGGCTGGATGTGGCACTTGGTGACATAGTCTAGTCTAGTTGAGGTTCTAGGGTAAGGGTTGGACTAGATGATCTTGGAGGTCTCTTCCAACCTAGTGATTCTGTGATTCTGTGAAAATCAATCATACAGATTTTATTTAACCATAAATGTGAGGTAGAGAGATAGAAAGAAATAGAAAAGAGAGATGAGAGAGAGAGATCAAGTGGAAGAACATCACCACCTGTTGATCTAATGTCATTCTGTTGGTTCTTCTTCACCCTCACCTCCTTGGTTGTGGAGGTCCCGAAATCATTGAAAACTTTTCACTATTTATACATTTTAACAAACAAATTAATACTTGTTGGCCACACAGCTCTCTTATTCTATTGGTTAAATGATTCCTTCACTTTTAATGCTAATTAGTCTAATGCTAATGCTCAGTCTTTCTCTTCTTTTGAGTTGTTGGGTTTCTGAGGTCAGTGGACTGGAAGTCAGTGGTTGTAATTACCACCAGTTACCTTTTACCCAGTCAGAGCTGATTTCAGCACAGTTACTGAGTTGACTTTCCTTGTGGCCTGTAAATTCTGTGTTCTTTTTGTCCATTATCAGCGATATATTCTTCTCCTTCAGCTTTGTTAACCTCTTCCTAATTCTGAGACAACACCTGGACAACAGAACCACCTTTATAACTCAAGTTCCTGCTGTAGTGGTTCACCTTACAGTCTAAGTTCCAGGTACCCCCAGATGCATATCTTGGTGAGCTGTTTATTGGTGATTGCACATGTCATCTGTCTCATAACTTGAGGTGATTTTGACCAGTGATATGTATATGAGCAGTTGCTTCTTTATAGATATGTCTATGAGCAGGTGCTTCTTTAGTTTGTCACAGTGGGAATTTTTGTCTGGATGTGTTAACCAAGATGTTCTACCCAATTCTCACCTCTGCCAGGCTTGATTAACCCCCTCCTTTCACTCCATTCTGTGCTTATCTCATGCTAGAATCCTTCTATGGCCTTAACAGTGTTAGACAAAAGCAACTGTGCTCTTTAAGTCCTTACAGTATATGACAGTATTTTGACCTTACGAGTGAGTCTGTGACACAATTCTTATGACAATTTTGAAATAAAACATGTAATATGTAGAGCCTTTGTTATGGGTTTGAAATGGGGTTTTCGGGGAAAAGGGGGCAAGGGAAATGTTTGGATTGCTTGTTTGTTTGCTTATTCAGAAAACCAGTTTTTCAGAAAAGAAGGAAAAGATGAGATTGCAGTGTTGGCATCTTTGGAGCTTCTCCCCTGCCTTTGCTCTCTTTGTCCGGGGCAAGGGCTGGGCAGTGGTGACGGGGCAACACAGTGAACAGAACTGGTGCTCCTGCAACGTGCCCGCGGCACCAGATGAAGGGATCTGCATGTTCTGCTGCGGAGTGAAGCGGGAACATACCATGTCCGCTTGTGCTGGTGGCAAACCCCTCTTCCCAGCGGACGTATAAGGAGAGGTCCTGGTGGCGTTAGTGGTGAAGGCGACATCATGAGGGTGAGCAGCAGTGGCCGGTCCTGCCCAGTGCCTTGCAGATCATGGGGAGCCACATGGCGCCTACCCGCTGGTGACAGTGGCGGATCCTGGCTCGCTGCAGTGGGCAGAAGGGAACGGTGGTGGGTGGACACCCATTGTGGGTGCTGGCGCTGGTGATGCTGAGACCCCACGTGTCCGTGGTGGGCAGCACAGTCTCCCACCACCCCCCTGGCCCAGTGTGGTGGGCTGTGATCAGCGCTGCTGCTCCTCAGTTTTCTGGGGATAGGGGCAGTGCCTCCCCGCTGGTTGCCACGCTGCACAGACTGCACCCACTGCCCTCCCTGGCCTGCAGGCGGCTCCTGTGGTCCCACTAGCCTGGGGATCCCTCCTATGTGGTCGCTGGGGTGGTGACGGGTGCCTTGTGCTGAAGCTGTGCTGGCAGTGACTGCACAGTGACGGTGGCCACTCCAGATAGCTGTGAGAGGCGCCACCGCCCCAGGGATCTCTCCTGGGGGTGCCTGTGGGTGGTGAGTGCTCCGCCGGGCAGGGCTAATTGCGTCCCCGGGCCCTGGCCCTGTGGCATTTTGGTGGGAACCTCCATTTTGCCTAGAGTGAAGATCCTGGGAAATGGGAGAAGCCCAATGCAACCGGCCAATAGGGGGATTGCCTGGCCGGGAAGAAGACGCCGAATTCCCGTGGGACTTCCAGGGCATAAAAAGNCAGTGACTGCACAGTGACGGTGGCCACTCCAGAT
The DNA here is from genome assembly GCA_013399895.1 of Serilophus lunatus. Lineage (NCBI taxonomy): Eukaryota > Metazoa > Chordata > Aves > Passeriformes > Eurylaimidae > Serilophus > Serilophus lunatus. The sequence goes on from VXBA01003361.1 coordinate 71,586, forward strand.
AGCTGTGAGAGGCGCCACCGCCCCAGGGATCTCTCCTGGGGGTGCCTGTGGGTGGTGAGTGCTCCGCCGGGCAGGGCTAATTGCCTCCCCGGGCCCTGGCCCTGTGGCATTTTGGTGGGAACCTCCATTTTGCCTAGAGTGAAGATCCTGGGAAATGGGAGAAGCCCAATGCAACCGGCCAATAGGGGGATTGCCTGGCCGGGAAGAAGACGCCGAATTCCCGTGGGACTTCCAGGGCATAAAAAGCCTGAACATGGAAATCCTGCCCGCAATTTTAGCTTTCTCCTGAGCTGAGCTTCTCCACAGCTTCCCTCCTCCTGGCTCCCGGACCGCGCAGCTTGCTTTCCCCTCACCTCCATTGGCACAGGCAGCAGCGCGATGCCATCGGGGCTCCAGCCAAAATGCAAGTGATATCTGCCCCATGGGTGTCCCCTGGGAGGGGATGCTTTTCACTCTTTTTGTCTTGCTTTTGTCGGCTTTGAAGGCAGAGAGATTACCATCATAGAGGCGTCTTTCCTTCTCCCTGCGTCTCAGCTGACCAGCTGGATTTGAGGAGTAGTTTGGTATTTTTTTGTTTTATTGCATGACATTGTCGAGTGTTATATTGTGTGTGTATTTTGTTTAGTATCTAGGAATTCTATAAGGTCTTTAGAGCCCTAGAAAAATAAACCTGTGTTTATTGTTGCATCTCTATTTAGCCTTTCATCACTGTTGTGTGCCCCCTAGTGGTATAGTGGTTCAAACCACCACAGCATTGTAAAGAGTACATAGAGAAAATCAATATTGTTCAGTTTTGCCTTGAATACATTTCTAGTGTTTCCTGGTATGCTTTTATTCTAAGAGACATCATGATGTGAGTTCTATTGGTGTTTCTGAGGCATGGCATGATGTATGATCTACCTATCCATCACTGTATGTGCCTGGAACTGCTTCGGGATTGGTTGTTGTAATCATAATTATAGTGCATCAGAAAAGGCGTTTTAAAGATTACTCTTGATATCAGCACAAATTGCTTCCTGGAAGACCTTGAATGATTAAATTACTAGTTATCAGAACCCTCTAGTAGTTATTCACAACCCTCTTTGCTCCTGTTTCCTAATGCAAAACCTTGCTTATTATGGACAAACTGCTTCACCATTAACTTACATTCATGGAAGTCTAGGAGGATTAGAAGGCATTAAAGAAATAACAGCTAGAATTCTCTTCTGAGTTGTGTCAATACAAACATGTTTCAGAAGTGATATGCTAGTTTAAGTGTTGTAATTTTTTTTTAACAGTATCATGGCATGTCACTGAAATCTTTAATTGTGTGTGGGATGATGGATAGTGTTAAAAATTATAGGTGGAGAATGAGAGGATAAAAAGCAGCTACTACTTCCCAGATAGAACACAGTCATCTTGAACCAAAGGTTCCCCAAACACTGATAAACAACTGCTATTGGGGATGCTATGAAAAGAACAGTAGTGTGGAGATACTGCAGCCTCCTTCCACAAACATACTGCAGGGAGTGGAATATATTGATGCTTTGAAGTTCAAAGACCAGATAGTAATCTGTCCACCGAGGGAGATGGATGGTAAAGACAACTACCTAATTAAGCACTTTTGACTAAAGTCACTCAAACTCCACCTAAAACATAAAGAAATAATATAAAAATAAGTTGGATGTATGAAGACTTCGGGAGGAATCTTATTAACCTGTCATGATTTGTATTAATAAGGAGTATGTTTCCTGTACACTGTTAGAAGAAGCCCTTATAAAGTGCTGACAGCTGCTGGTGGCAGATAACAAGTTAGGAAGACTTGCTGAGCCGTGTCTCTTCTCTGTTGGCTCAGGCACCATCCAAAAAGGGCTGTCAGAACATACCCTCTGATTTTGTGATTGTGTTCAGTGAAGGTCCTCTCCTTAGAGGATATTGACATATTGATTTGTTGAAAAGGGTTTAAGCTTCCTGAGGGCACTAAGGTTGAGAGAATCTCCCAAAGGGTCAGAATAAACTTCCCCTTTAGCATGATATTGTGTATCCTGTATGTCCACATCAGCAATTGTCTCCTTTCACTAACAGGAAACTTCATTAATGTAGAGTATCTCATGCTGTTGTTTTCTGAATACCACCCAGTAAGGAAGAGATTCTGGACAAGAACCTGAAGCCTTGATGTTTGGTTCATCAGTGGCAGTTCACCAGTTTTTCATCTAAAGATTTTGTTCTGTTTATAGCGTGAGGTTATAACAGTCAGGAAGATTTCTTTAAAATGAAACTGCCTTATTCTAGGTTTCTGTTGATATGAAGAAAGATTAACCCTAGCATATTTACAACTCTGCATAAGAATATCTTTGGCCATCACTGTCAACATGTGTAAAACTTGCATGGAACAGCATGAAAAGACTGTTAAAAAATAATAATAATAAAAAAAAGTAGGTCTACTCTAGACATAGTAACTAACAAAACCCCTTAAAACACAGAACTACTTACTATGTGGCCCTTCATTGTGTCTGTCTTAAAAATTCTGAGTTTGTACTTAGATTATATTTTATATTGGATCATGTCAGCCATCCTATTTAGGTACCAGTAGTCATTGCATGGCTAGTTAGAGTGTTTTTAAATTTTTTTGGCAAACAACAGAAATGTAGAAAATTTGTGCCCATCAGTGCTCAGAGATGACTATCATTTTTACAGGGGTTACTCTTTGAATTCATAAGAATTTTTATGAACTGACAAAAATACATGATCTTTGCTCCACAGACCGAATACAATATTGCTTATCCATATATGCCAGAAATAATCTAAGTTCTATATGAAAAGGTCAGTGATGGCAAGTTCAAAAATTTTATTCTCCAGCAGTCCAGCATCACACACACGTATTTATGCAATAGAACAACATTCACTGACTTCTCTTTTCTCCCACACTTAGCAGTGACAATTCCCTTAAAGACTGTTTTCTTATTTCATCTGTTAATCATAACGTTTTTCTTCTGAAATCTGGTGTGATTTGAGAAAATTTAAAAACACCGTCTTATGTTTTTCTTTCCTAAGCTAGACTGATATGCTACATAGAATGATCACAATAAATTTTCTCTAAAACTTCATCAAGATGAGACGGGAAACATAATCCTTGATTGTGTGACTGCAAGATATTTTCTTGGGTTTTTTCCATGACATTGAATTAAGGCATTTCCAACAACTAGCAAAATTGCACTGACATTAAGCTGACTTTATATTACCTAGCAGCAATGCAATAAATCTTTATTGGATGAAGGAATATCTAACTTATTGATCACATCATTATTATTCTTCTGTGAGTGTTGAGTAAAAATCACCATCTTGGAGAAGTAAGCTGTTATCTACAGAAATCATTAGTATGCTGGCCATTGGCTGTCAGAATCAGTCTATGCCCATGTTAGTAAGGTTTTCTTTTATTCAGGCTTGTTCTCCTTTGTACTGTCAGAAATTTCTGAAGAGTCTAGTGAAAAGTGTCTTCTATAAATTTGAATTGCCCTGTTGATCACATTTAAGAGCATCTGACAGGCATAATGAAGATGGAACTTGCAGTGTCACTTTTGACTATTTTGATGCCTAAAACAAGAGAAAAACTTTCCCAAAAAAGATAAGTAAAGAGCTCTTTAACGGAAGCTTCCAGGTCCACATGTACATACATGTGCCCACCATAATACTAGCACCCCTCTTTCAATAATAATTGATTATCATATCTAATGGATACATCCAATCCCAAAATCATTTCTCCCTCATCCTGCCCCTTACATCTGCCCCTTGGAGCTTCTCCAGGGTATTTGGGGCCTTCTATCTTGCTTTATCTACTCCTTATCTTGTTATTTCCCTCCAGTTTCATGTCTCAAAATGGATGTCCTTGCTAGAACTTGATTTTCCCTAAAAGAACGTTAAACAAAATTTCACAGACTGTGAGAAAGAGTGTGGTAAGTTTGAACAACTACATCACTAGGGGTGTGCACAACAACAATGACGGAAAACTGAACAGATACAACAGCAGGTAACAGTTTATTGACTAGGGGTTCGTCCAGGAAAACCTTATGGGAACCACCAGACTTAAACAAAATACACAAAACAATTCCCGACAATTGTGACACGAAGGAAAAAAAAACGGAAAAAAAAACCGACCTGGTTCTCAAGGCCAGGTGGCTGGCCGAGAAAAGCAGAGGAAGGAAAAGGGAAGCTGCCTCTCTCTTTCTGATGGTACGCTCCCAGCTCTTGAAGTCCCTGTAGAATACAAAATGGTGAAAAGCACACACCCCGCACACACACACACACACCCTCCCCGGGAGACCCATGGGGAAGCTACCATTTGCGATTTGGCTGGCTTGGCTTGGCTCCGATGCTGATGGCGGTGGGTGGAGTCAAAGTGGGTGGACTGGAAGCTGAAAGGAGAGGGGCCGTGCTGCTCCCAGCTGAGGAGGAAGCAGAAGAGAGCGAGGATTTCCGTGTTCGGGCTTTTTATGTCCTCAAAATCTCGCGACAATCCAACGTCTTCTTCCCAGCCAAGCTGTCTTCTGGTTGGCTGGCAGCACTGGGCTCCGCCTTTCTTCTGGATCTTCACTCCAGGCAAAATGGCGGTTTCTGCTGAAATGCACACAGCCAGGACCTGGAGGCACCATTAGCCACCATCTGCAAGGCACCCACCATCCGCAGAAACCCCCCAAGAGGGGTCCCTGGGGCCAGTGGGACCGCAGAAGCCGCCTGCAGGCCAGGAAACCACCACCACCAGCACTGCCAGGACTGCATCACAGGTAATGGGGGACCCCACGGGCCAGAAGCACCGGGTGCCACTCCCCGGCATTGGCCGCCACCGGGGTGGGGGGGATGGGGCACTGCACGGCTCCGTGAGCTCCACGAGACACGGGGCTAGATCAGCCAGGACTGGTCACCACTGCGCCCACACTGCCAACTGCGACTGCACTGGGGACTGGTGCCGGCACTCACAGTGAACCTACGCCCGCTAGTCAAGAGAAACAGTGCGCTGTGCCAAAGCAACGGCGTCCCAACCCTGCTCTGTCACTCCATCAGCCTGCTGCGCGATTGTGGGATCAGCACCTGGCCCTCCACTGCCACCGGAACCCACTGCAGGCAACGGGCACCGGGGCCGCCTGGGAACCACCCAGAGCCTCACTCCCCCATGGCAATGCAGGGCCAACAGTGCCTGCTGCAGCCCAGCTGCACCGCAGCTGCGCTGCTGACCATGGCTGTGGCCGGGGTCTGGCACCGGCATTCGCAGCCTGTCTCTGCCCGCGAGCTGGGAGCTGCCACCGCCAGGACTGCACCTCTCGCACTGCCCCACTGGCTGGCCATGTCTGAGCAACTGCCAACCCCAGCTCAGCTCGCTGTGGTGCGGGGTGGGCACCGGCACCACATGTACAGCCACTGAGCTACGCTGCCACCCACCACCTGCCACCACCGCCACCTCCGCCTGGAGCTGCGGGCGTGCATGCAGAAGCACGGTTCTGTTTGGTGTGACCTCCGTCACCACTGCTGCTCCTTGGCTCTGACCCAGGGCACGGACAACAAAACCAGGGAGGGAGCTCCGTAGATTCACTGACACTGCGATCTTGGTCATTTCCTTCATATTTCTACAAAAACATGGTTTTAAAAAAGGGCAAACAAGTGGACCATCCCAAAACACCCTCCAAAACACTCTTCCCTCCCCCCTTCTTCCCCAAAACACCCATAAAACCCTCGAGACCACCCCCTCCCCTCAAACCCATAACAAAGAGGTTTTTTACCGTCCTAAGTGTGAGAACCCATGCAGCTATTCTACAATCCAGAAGCATAAAGAATATAAAAAATCTTAAGGCATCAATTTAAAAATTAAATTACTTTGTTGAAATACACTGTGAATGGTTGTGAATACCATTAGAAATCTCTATCATAATTTTAGAACTTTCAATTTAGTGCTGCTTTGTTATATCTGCTCTAATTTAAGCTTCATAATTTTATTTTTAAGTAAATTTTTCTAAGTATAGATGTATATAGAAAAGCATGCCTAACTACTGTTATTTTCAAAATTTTGACTTTCAGGTGTCTTACATGACAAGTGAATACTACAAAAGTCCTAGAATATAATTTTGACATGAATCAGTAGGGAATACTTAAATAGATGTTCTGTAATCGTTGCAGTTAGTGAACTTGTCACCTCAGACTAAAAACCATATTTCAGAGCAAGGGAACACAGGTCAGACAATGCTGAGCTGTCAGCTATGGACATAAATATTCAAAAAAAAGTGTTTTATTTTTAAACCTAAAAGTGTAATAAAAGGTTTGTCTTTTCTGCTTTTGTAGAAAAGCATACTTTAGAACTTACACAATTACTAAGAGAAGAACTGATTTAATTTTTATGCTTGAAGTAAAAATATCAACTACAGTAATTAACAAAATTCATTCTACAAACCATGTATTACATAGACGGTATTGCAAACAATAATTTCACCTAATGCACTAAAAAGTTAATAATCTTTGTATAAGTTTGTCCTCTTTCCAAAATAAACTAAACCAGAAATTCTGGAAGTATCTAATGGATGATAATTATTCTTTTGCTCGATTAAAGTTATTCCTTTTTTTAATAAAACCCAACTAACCACATAACAAAAAAAATCCAAAACCCTGCACAATTTAAGTAAGTAGATCAGATGAAAGGTGAGATAGCAGAGTCACAGCAGATAATGCAATTATTTTATCACCATGTTTTTTATTTACTTTTACTTGGAAGATGTTGATGTTAAGGTAGGGAACATAATACAAGACTAGGAGAGTGAAGCAGCATGTAGAGGAAGATAATGCAGGTACCCTCAAAATGCTAGACAGTGGAAGGACTCGGGAAATTTTTTTTTTCAAAGATGACAATGGTAAAACTTAACAGTGTGTGTACACCAGACATGAAAGAATGTAAAACCTTTTCCTCTCCAAGCCTTCCTAATAGTTTGCTTCCCTGCCCCTCACAGGGGCTCCAAGGTCATCTGTGAAATACTTGTCTTTTCAGGAAGTAACTGGAGAGGGAAAGAAATCCAAGCCTAAGGCTCTCAGCTACTAAAGGTCTCTTGAACAAAAAGAGAGAAAACCTTAAATTGGCCTATCTCCTTGCTATCTCTTGCGCAAGGTCCACTCATCTCCTTATATGGAAGCAGGAATATGTGAAGGAGGAGTGTTTAAAAGCAAACAGCCACAAAATTGTGGATTTATAGGCCCATTTATTTTAAGAATTTCTTTCTAAATTTTATAAAATCTCTATTTCCTCCTTTGGCAGAGCTTTTATCTTAGAATATGCACCTAGATATCTTATGGTGTCCCTCAATGACATTTGGAGAAACAAGGATATACAAGTTAGAGTCTTCCCTTAGCAACTCTCAGTGTATCAGTAATGTTATGAATATTTTCTGATTCCTTTCCAATGTAATAAGTTTTCTTTACTTACCTTTATCTGAAGAATGTTTTATGATACCCTGAGAGAAACTTCTAGATAATGCTTTCTCATTCCCGTGTTTGTCAATATTCATCATCGTACAATCAGTAATTTATCAGCTACTTTCCTGTAGTGACACAAACTAGAGACATAAAAAACAGCCCAAGAATGTCTGTGTTGTTCATGACTCCCTCAGTCACTCACTGTTGTTATGACATCTCAGCAATGGCTTTATTTATGCAGTTATCATGCTGCTATCGTGAATCTTTGGCCCAAAGATACACTATGATCACTGATGCCTATTTTGCACAATCTGTTTTACTAAGTGGATCCACTATCTGCTGGGAGAAGTGCATTACAATGATGAGCAACAAGGCAGAATCTTAAAGAAAAAAAAATCTTTTTGCTGTTTTGTTATAAATACTTACTAGCTGTGAAAATCATGCATTGTTTACTGCTGATCTCATTCTATTATAGCAGGGGTTACCCTGCTGGATGAATGGTCTGAAAGCAGACTGAATAAGAGTATTATCAGCATAGACTAGCCATGCCTACATTCCTTTGTGTATCAGGAAGAGCTGCTCTTGGAAAGGAATGTACTCCCATAGGAATTAAAGACTATCGTAAGCTTTATCTCTTTTCGCCTAAACAGATTACATGATTTGGAGATGAGGACACCTCTTTGGTTATGCTTTCTGCACAACCTGCACCTTAGGCTTATTAACAAGTCAAGGGAATTCTCCCCCTCTGACATTTATAAGACTGTATCTGGAGTGCCGCATCTGCTTTTGGGTTCCAGAAAACAAAATGGTCAGTGTCACGGTCATGGAAGGCTAACGGGAGACCTGATTTCTGTATAGAAGTACCTGATGGGAAGGTACAGAAAAAAATAGAGCCAGACTTCTCTAGAAAGTGCGCAGTAGTAGGACAAGAGGTAATAAACTTGGAGCTCAGTAAAGTTTGTCAGATATTAAGGGAAAAGAAATTCACCCTAAGTGTGGTCTGACAGAATAAGGCCCTAAGCAACCTGCTCTCATTGGACCTGTTTAGAGCAGGAGGCTGGTCCAGATGATATTCACAAGTAGTTTTCAATATGTAAGCTTTAGATACCAATGATTCTATGAAACAAAAACCCAAACCATAGCCTAAAGAAATATTTCACTATGTGAACAGAAAGTCAGAAAGAGAACACTACAGAAATTCATATCCAAATTTTCTAATCAGACAATTGTCACTTGTAACAGATGCTAGTATTTGGATCACAAGGGGTAATATATAATCACTAAAATATGTAAAAATATAATAGTATGCATAAAATTCTTGATTATCATCAAAGTAGTTAAGGAAATGTCTCGTCACTTATTTAGTGGATCTTTAGGTTTCTACTGTAATTGTTCTTGTCATTGCAGTATATTTACATTGCAATGGGTGCTCTTGCCTTAAGGTGCTCTTGGCTGCTGTACTGGTATGATGTTTTATCTTATTTGTCAGCCACAGCCTGTGATACGTTATAACATGACATAAAGCTGTGCAACATAAAAAAGGGGGGGCGGGGAAGAAGGCAATCATCCAGTCTGACATAATTTCTGTAGTGCAAAACAATTTTTTATTCTAAGTCAAAACTTAGAACCCAATATAACATATCAACTGTCAATCATGATTTGTGTTAATGCAAATATATTACCTCCTGAAAGAAACACATGGCTTCAGAGATGCTATTTTATAAACAGTTATTTCCTTGTGTTTTATTATGTAAAGCTATTAGGTGTACTACATAAAGTTTATTAAAACTCCATTTCCAAAACTGTCTTTGTTTTAACAACCTACTTTACAAGCATTATGCAAGTTTCTTTTCTATTATGATGGCAGCAGCCATCACTATGGCAGTAGAAGACAAAACTGTACATTAAATCCTAAACCTAGCAGATAAAATTACACTAATTTGAATCAAAATAAAGCCTTGGAAAAATAATGGAATTGAAATAAGTTTCTCTGAAAACAATAAATAAACTTTGAAGAAATAATTTCAGCATTTTGCTTCTTAGAATATGTATGATTATAGAATCCAAGCATCTTGCACCTATTGATAAACTTATTCTCACATGCACATTTTCAGAAAGAATTGTAGTGGCTTTATTTTCTGCTTACTTCATCAACTATCCTCAATCAACTGCAGGTGTTCATTTCATATTTTGAGTAATTGCAATATTTGAATTATTTGTAGAAACACTTTATATTTTTTTATCCTAACACATAGATTTTGTATCACTTCTAATGATTTATTGAACACACAGTATTTTAAGGACTTTACTGACAACAAACTTTAATGCTCTTTTTGATGTCGTGCTGATAGATTTATAGTCCCTTCATAGAAACTATCTCTTATGTTTAAAAGATAATGCTTCTGGTAATATAAGAACAACTGACTCTATGCAATCAATTGATGTTTTTCATCTCCAGTTTCAGATGTTTACATTTCTATCTTTAAATATAATTGCAGTAGTAGGCCAAAAGGGAACTAAATACTTGGTTAAGGCACAAACAATCTCCAACGAGAATGACAAAGAGTATCAGAGAGAGGAAGAAATTGTCAAATAACTTCTCTGGATAACTTCATAAAGCATACAACCTAAGGTCGCATGTATGGATGTTTAAATAGCTTTTCTATTCAAAAATCAAATGTGGGCATAAAAAACCCCTTGCATCAGTCTATATAGGAATTTAAATTCATAGGGTTTTTTTCTTAAATGAAGGCACAATCTAGTTCTATCACATAGCCCAGGTGATTTACTAAGCTGTGAGGTTTACTATCCTGTAGTGTTCCAAGATTTGTCTTAGATAGGTGTAAAGAATGATACTTTATGTTATGCAGTCTTGTAAAGCATCTCACAGGCCTTATTCTCTGTTAAACTTGCATATATACCTTTATAACAAATAGATGAGAAATTGCATCCTTTTATGACGATACACCAATGTAATCTAATCTTTGCCAGTTGTATTTTCCACTATGAAATAATGTACTTTGATTTAAGTACAATAGCTTCAATAAGATTATTTGGGAAATTGTAACATGACTATTCATTGAGTTGCCCAGATATAATCACGATGTGTACTATACTCCTATTTGACATGTACTGTACAGGATATGCCAGCTTCTAGAAGTCTGGCATTGCAAGTTTTTATTTTTGTATTTTAAAAATGATTTTTTTTTTATGAAACAGACTTCAAAATCTACATTATGTATACATATATATATATATATGTTATGTGAATTTATTTGTTGATAATAAAAATATTTGATTACTGTAACAAAAATGCACCTTACAGGCAGGAAAGCTTTCCTCCTACTTTTCATTCAACATTCTTTTTCACTTGAAAATTTTTGTGATCTATCAGTCTTCTTTGTCATTTCTTCCTTTGACTTTTAAATTATTCAAAATGAGAAAGATTAAAATTCAACAAAGGACAGAATCATGTATAAATTTTTATGCATTGGAAGTTTTAATTTATGCCCTGACTTTTCCAGCTTGAATTTCAGCATTTAGGCTTGAATTTAGTAAACTCTGTTTCCTCCATTTCTGTATTCCCTTACCTGTCAGAGTTTGGGAGATCTGGCTCATTCCTGGTCATGTTTGTGTCAAGTATAGGACCTACTGACACTCAACAGATACTCCATTCTCTAATTTAAGAATGCTTAGCTAGGTAGACCAACCAATTGCCTGAATAACTTTTGGAGGAGGAGATCTGTATTGTTCTTCTCTTCCACTACAGGGCTTTCTAATCATTTGCTACGGCACAGCTGCAGTAATACTTACTCTTCTTTTAAGATTTGTCTTCAAAGAATCATCATTCCAGAATGATCCCATTAAGTAATCCAAGAAGGAAAGTTATGGTGTTGTGAAGATGCCAGTAGAGAAAACTGAGACATTCCTACAAAAAAGTCACAGATGAGAGAAATTCAGAAGACTGATTCTTAAAGCTACAATTATTGATGTAAGACAACCTTTTCTACAAAAAATAATAAATAAAAAAATAATAAAAATAAAAATTAATAAATAATAAATGAAAAAAAGAGCAATGAAAAATAAGAGCTCAGCTGGCTGCCATGTGCCTGCTCAGCTGCTATCTCACTCCCTCTCCTCAGCAGAACGGGAGGAGAAAATTAGACAGAAACTTCATAGATCAGGATAATGGCAGTGCAATGAAAGAAAGCAAAGGACATACATGGAAGCAAAATGAAGCCAAACAGAGTAAAATGATTTATTGTCTTCCCATCAGCAAGCCTTGTCCAGCCACTTCCCAAGAAACGGGGATGAAGTTACTTTGGAAGACAAAAGTTTCTGTAACAGATGCCCTCTCCAGCCCTTCCTCTTTTCTTTTAGCTTCTGTTGATGAACATGATATCATATGGTGTCAAACACCCTTTTGATCACTTTGGGTCAGTTATCCTGCCTATGTCCTCTCTCAATTTGTTGCTGATCCACAGCCTACTGGTCTTAGGGAAGGGGTTACAGAGTCAACCCTGATGTTGAGTGAGCACTGCTCAGCAGTAGCCAAAGCACTGTTTTATTATCAACATCTTTCTAGGTACTAGTACAAACAGCAGTATGAAGGCTGCTATGGTGAATGTTGACTCCCAGCCATACCACATGAACAAAGTTGGGTTATTTGGTGGTTATGCATTGTTTATAGATAAAATGAGACTGTGAAAAATATACCAAGACATCAGCTTACATATCAGTCACTTTTACAAGGTTATCTCTCATGTAAACAAATACAATCCAGCTTCATGTCTGTCCATTGAGTGCTGATAACATGTAATTTTATAAGCAGTTAAATGAATCACTGTATTCTTCTCTGTCCATCCATTCGCTGGTTCCCTTCCTTTCTATTGTAAAGTAGTACAAGACTACCACCCTCACTCTGCCACCCTTCCTGTCATCTGTAATGCATTATCACAAATATTCTTGCAGACCACCAGTCTGTTCTGGCAGTTTCCATCATTGTCCTCAAATAAGCACAACCAGGCTTTTTCTACTGCTGCCTAACAGCTTGCTTACAAACACATGAGCAGTTTTTAGGGTTTTTTTGTCTTCAAAAGTCTTCTTAAGTTTTTCCTAAAGTGTAAATGATTTCTCTGCTGCAATGGTTCATGGTTTAAATTTTCTTTAAGGAAATGAACTTTAAGGCCATTTTTAATCTGTTTTTATGGCATCAAGCTCAATGGAGTGAGTAGTGGTCTCTGAACAGGACTGTGCACTCTCCTGATAGTTTACTGATAAGTGAAAACCCACATGATTCACAGCTAAAGGGTGTTGGTGGGTTGTTTTTGTTTGGGTTTTTTTGGTTTGTTTTTTGTTTTGTTTTGTTTTTTTTTTCCTGTTCAACTAGTTAAGACTAATCATTAAAAGCTTTAGACAGTTTTAAAAGAATGGATTTATAAATGGAATAAAAGGCAGATTTTGCTATAATATTGAATGTTTGCAGATTTACACTAGGAATTAATACAGAAAATAATAAAGGCACGTACAAGTACTACTTAGTAGTTTTGCATTCAATCGAAATCAGAGGTAAAGAAAACTTTTTACACAATAAATCATCCAGTTTGCAATTCGTTCCTGCTTATTTTGGTAGACCCTGGTTCTACTGCCACTTGGGTTTTTTACACACACAATATATTATTTCGCAGTGTGGTGTATGAACAAGAAAGGAATGGAAGTTTGAAGTCTTTTTTTAATCTATTTTTGTTAGTCAAGTCCTGCAAATTGACTTTTCTGTCAGGATTCAAGGACTGCTGTTAATAACTGTATTGTTTCCATTGCTTATGCACTGAGATAATTTAGTAAATTTGCATATTTTTTAAACTGAAGGAAAATAAATGAAAGGAAAAACAAAATCAAGAAGCAGTCCATGTTTCTGAAGGCATTGCCAAAAAGTATGCAGCCTGAAGACTGTTTAAAAAAACCCCAACAGATCCAAACCAACAAGTCAAAATAACTTTTGAGTCATTTTAATCTCAGTATAACATAGCCATTATCAGCCTGAGGAAAACCGAGTGAGAGATTAAGTATGTTTATTAACACCACGTCTGATTAAAAAGCTGTGCGCTGAAAGAAATTAAGGAAATAATTTCTTATTAAAAAATTCTTTAAACTAAATCTTAGCTGCTGACAGAACTTGGATTAAGAATAAAGCAGAGAAGTTAGACTTTCTTTTAATAACATATTCCTGTTAGAAACAGACACATAGAAATGTTCCAGTTTGTGGCAGACACATAAGACCTACTCATTTAAATGAAAATATACATAGAAGTTATCTCTTATTGTCTACTACATCCAACAGGGTAAACAGGTATTTAGCTTTTTGAAAAAAGAAATTTTTAAAGAATTACCTTTATACTCAGATCAGAAACTGTCATGTTTATTGTTGAAGTAATTGGAAAGAAAACTGAGGGTTTTCAGAAATTTACCAACATTATAATGAGTTCAAAATTTGTCTATAACTGATACATTATATTTCTTAAATACATTCCTTTAAAATATTCAGAAATGAGTTGAGGGGAAGACGGAAGATCAAAGTTCTTAGAGAAAAAAATCAATGGTTCTCAAAGCACAGGCACCAGCTTCCTCTGTGTTTCTTTCTCCCTCCAAGTGTACCATTTTGTTATGTCTGTCCCAATTTTAGTTTGACATTTGGAAGTGTCATTCCTGCTCACTGCAAAATTGTTACAAAAATGGCTGCTTAAAACACTTCAACTTTTTAATATTCTCATTTGAATGAACATTTTAACTTTTTACCACTCAAATTCTACCTATTTGCTTAGTTTTTAAAGACTGCTGATTTATGAGCATAAAAGATCCTTGTAATCTCTTTCATGACTGCTCCAGCCTCTTTGATTTTATTTTCTTCAGCAGCTTTTTTTTTTAATATACTTTTTAAGAATTTTTCTCTTTCAATGTAGGTCTTTTCTTGTTTCAAGTAGATGCACCCAGTGGTTGTGTACTTTGTCCTCATGTACATTAGATGAGATGAAGTTAATAGATTAACTCCGTAATTTCTATATGAAAGAACTGAATTTTCACTTTATTCCAAAGAAGTAAATTTAAAATTTTTATTTGACTCTCAACATCTATATGAAATACTTCTGTTAAATCAATGTTAATATATATGTTGCAAATAACACACATAGAAATGTAGAATCACTAAGGTTGGAAAAGACGTCTAAAACCATCAAGTCCGACCAGTAATCCAGCACTTCCATGTTCACCACTAAACTGTGTCCCCAGGTGCCACATCCACACATCTTTTTAACACTTTCAGGGATGGTGACTCAACCGCTTCCATGGGCAGCCTGTTCCAATGCCTGGCAACCATTTCTATAAAGAAATTTTTCCTAATATCTAATCTAAACTTCCCCTGGTGCAACTTGAGGCCATTTCCTCTTGTCCTATCCCCTGTTACCTGGGAGAAAAGATCGACCTCTCCCCTCACTACAACCTCTTTTCTAGTAGCTGTGGAGAGCAATAAGGTCCTGAGCTTCATTTTCTCCAGGCTTAACAATGCCAGCTCCCTCAGCCAGTCCTCATAAGACTTGGGCTCTAGGCACCAATGTACATTTGTGAAAGCAAAGTAAATGGCTGGAAAAACTCATAGACATTAGTGTTGTTAGATGAGGTACATATTAGAACAGCAATTTTAGCTAAAATAGATTGAAAATAAGCCTATCTTTAAGTTCATTTCAGAGTAGAACTTGTGATACCAATGTGTCCTTTTAGATACATTTTAGGAAGATATTAGTCAAGATTTTACCAAGGCAGCACTGTGATATTGCTCGAAGAGTGGTGAGAATATTATCTTTAACAAATAAATTTTTCAGCTCTTACATACTGATTTTAATTGCACACACAGAATTACACACGCAGAATGAACAAGGTTGAAAAAGATCATAAAGATCATCAAGTCAACCTTTTACCTGGCTTAACAACCTATCCAACAGCAATCCATCATCTAAACTGTCAAAACCATGTCACTAATTTCATCAATACCGATCTTTAAACACATCCAGGGACGGTGACTCCGCCACCTCCCTGGGAAGCCCATTCCAATGGGAAATCACTCTCACTGTGAAAAACTTTCTCCAAATATCCAAACTAAACCTCTCCTGACGTAGACTAAGACTGTGTCCTCTCATCCTGTCACTAGGATCCTGAGAGAATAGACCGACCCCTGCCTGACTACAACCTCCTTTGAGGTGGTAATAGACAGTGATAAGGTCTGAGCTTCCTCTTCTCCAGGCTGAGCAATCCCAGCTCCCTCAGCCGCTCCTCATAGGACTTGTGCTCCAGCCCCTTCACCATCCTCGTTGCCCCTCTTGGATACATTCCAGCAACTCAACATCTTTCTTAAACTGAGGGGCCCAGAACTGGACACAGTACTCGAGCTGTGGCCTAACCAGTGCTAAGTACAAAGGAAGAATAACTTCCCTGGTCCTACTGGCAACACTATTTTTGATGCAGGCCATGATACCTTTGGCCTTCTTGGCCACCTGGGCACACTCCTGGCTCATGTTCAGCTTCCTATCAACCAGCATTCCCAAGTCCCTCTCCACCTGGCCATTCTCCAGTCACACCGACCCCAGCCTGTAACTCTTCAGGGGTTCTTGTGGCTAAAGTGTAAAACTTGGTACTTATATTTATTTATGTGTCATTTCAAATGTCACAATATTATTAAATGGTTTTAAGTTAAAAAAAAAAAAAGGAAAACCTATCTGCCTTAGGTCTAAATGGCAACACAATTTTAAATTAACTACATAAATTAAGATCTTTGTTATTTATTCTGTCACATTCAAAGCAACTATAATTCTTGGTAAATTTAACAGTGGGAAAAGAGTTGCAGTATACAAATTCCATGAATCTATATTCTGGAAAGAAACAGAAACACGATAGCAAGAAGAAGGCAAGTGCCTGTAACATTTTTCAGAACTTCAGCTTGTTTT
Source organism: Serilophus lunatus (assembly GCA_013399895.1). Lineage (NCBI taxonomy): Eukaryota > Metazoa > Chordata > Aves > Passeriformes > Eurylaimidae > Serilophus > Serilophus lunatus. The sequence goes on from VXBA01003361.1 coordinate 88,004, forward strand.
GAAAGAGGAACAAAATTATTAATGACACAGCCACTTAATGCTGGCCAAAAAGACTATTCATTATTTTGGAGACGGGAAAGATCTGTGTTGGATGTATTTTCTTAGTACTCTTTGTGTCTTCCTCTAAGTCCTACTCTGAGGCATGCAGACATTCAGGTGTATATACAGGCTCCTGTAATAACTTGGAAGAGAGAACAAAGCTGATCTGTTTTACATGATCCCAAGCATTTTATAGCTTAGGAAAGATATTTAGTGGTTATCAGGAGTTTCAATAATTTAGGGTTTTTTAAATCCTAATGTCATTGTTTGAAAGCATTGTTTGAAAAGCATATTCAATGAAACTATTTCCATAAAGTCCATACTTCATCAGTTAGTGTCTACTTTCTAAAACATCTCATCTCATCTCACCAGCACTGACTCATTCACTTGAAAGATTGAATCATTTTACACTGAGAAAGCTGCTGTTGACTTTAGAATTTTGCATACTGACACCTAATCCATATTGCTGTGTTGGGGTTTGGAGGGGTGCTGGGTCTTTTTGAGGGGAGGGGGTGGTCCTGGGGTTTTTTTGGGAGTTATAGCGAGGAGGGGAGGGTGTTGAAGGGTGTTTTAAAAGATGTTTACTTGTTCCCTGTCTGTGTAAAACCATGGGTTTTTTTAGAAGGAAGGACCAGGATTGCAGTGTCCACGGAGTGGCAGGGGAGCTGCTCCTGGCTGTCCCCCCTCCAGCCTCCGTGGTTTCCCCGGGCCAGGCAGGGACCAGGATGGCCTTCACTCTGGCCTGCTCTCTCCCAGGGCCAGGGGAGGGCAAGGGCTGCTCTCAGTGTGGGCTGCTCACGGCTATTCCCCCCTCCCCCGCAGTTTCCCAGAGCTGGGCTGGGACCAGGGCAGCTCTTGCCCTGGTGTGACTGGGCTGCGACGGGCACTGTCGGCCCCGTGCTGCTGTAAGGGACTGCAGCTCTGGCTGGTTCCCAGGCAGTCCCGTTCCCCTTACCTGCAGTGTGTCCCAGCAGCAGCGGGGACGGCTGGTGGGAGTTTTTTCCTGCGACACAGACTGCCCACCAGCCTTTCCTTGCCGGCAGGGTCCGTGTGGGCCCTAGCCACAGCAGGCGGCAGGAAGGAGCATGGCAGGGGTCCTGCAGCCCCGCCCAAGGTGGCTGGAACAGGCGGCCATGTGGTGGCCGCTTCGGATGGCCAGGAGTGGCGTCACCGCTCTGGGGATCCCTCTTGGGAGGGGTCCCTGCGAGCAGTGAGTGATCCCTGGGAAAGCGGTGGGGCCCCGCGCTGGCACCGTGGTGGCAGTGGCCACACGGAGGGGCAGTGTCCACTCCGAGGGTGCCGCGGGTGACCCGTGGCCGGTAAAAAAACTGGTGCCTCCAAGCTCCAAACACGTGGCTTTTGGCAGGAACCGCATTTTTGACTGGAGTGAAAACTCCGGAAGAGAGGTGGAGTCCGGCACCAATCACTATTGGCATGCTGGCCAAGCAGAAGATGGCTTAGCCAGGAAGAAGACAGCGAGATTCGCACGAGACTTGGAGGGCTTAAAAAGGCTGAACACGGAAGTCCTCTCTCTCTTCAGCTTCCTGTGGCCTGGGGAGCAGCACAGCCCCTCTCCTCCCGCCTTCCAGACGCTGTGGCTTGACTCTGTCCACCTTCATTGGCACCAGAGGCAAGCCAGCATAATCACAAGTGAAAAGCTTCCCCATGGGTCTTCCTGGGGTGGGGGGTGCTTTTCACTTTTTTGTATTTTGCAGAGACTTTGAGGGCCAGGAGTGATACCCTGAGAGAGAGAGAGAGAGAGAGACGCAGCTCCCTTTTCCTTCCACTGCTTTTCTTGGCCAGCCACCTGGCCTTTGAGAAGCAGTCTGTTTTTTTTTTTGTTTTGTTTTTGTTTTCTGTGTGACTTGTCGGGTGTATTTCTGTGTAAAGTCTGGGGTTCCCATATGTTGTTTCTTCCCCCTGGTTGAGCCCCAGACAAATAAATTCTAGCCTGCTGTTAAAATTCTGTTCAGTCTTTTCGTCATCGTTGGGCACGCCCCTAGTGAAAAGTAGTGATTCAAACCACCACGTGCTGTTATTTTCCTTATAAGCTGATACAGAGTCTGATCTGATAAAAAGTAATAGATCTTTAATGCATTTGAGAATTTACAGATATTCAAATTGAATTGGTATAACAGGGCCTCTTAACTTTCTAATGCAGTGGCATGCAATTTTGAAGAGTAAATGTAGCTTGGAAACATGACCAAATGTAAGAAAGATGGGAAGTGTTAATATCCCATAGTAGAAATAAAAATTTTTCCCTACTTAAATATTGCCACTTAAGATTTTATGAAATCTAATAGCCTATGGTGCCCAGGTGGCTTTCTCCCCTGGTATCTTAATTAAATATTTACTCTGTTTAAGAGTCGATAGAGGACAGAAAAATCTTAGAAAATACATTTTTAAACATTTTCTAAAGGTTCGTATTAAGAAGGAATTTTAAACAGAACTCTGTAAAATGCAACATATTTGCATGAAAAAAAGTATTTCATATCATGTTTCTTGGAAATTTAGACAGTTGCACAAGTTTAGGTTTTGAAGTACTCATTTACAAATATTTGATATGTACAAATATAGAGGGGGAAAACCACCAAACAAACAAAAAAGAAGCAAAATCAAATCTTGCTTCAGGTATCTTCAATGGTAGCATGAGCTCATCTTAATCCCACAAGAGAAAGTTCTTATGTTTGAACAGGGGCCCTGAGCAACATTATCTGGTTATGTCTTGCTTGCTATAGGTGTATTAGACTATATGACCTTTAAAAATCCATTCCAACCCCCCAAAAATTGGTAGTTTCAAAAGAATATATGGATGGACCTGGACCTCATGAGATTAGACATATAAAACATATTGCTGCAGTGAATCTTCTAATGGTCCCTACTTTACTAGGCTTTTATTTATACTCTAGGGCAATCTCTCATGAACTTATGAGGACAGCCTTTTCATGTGAAAGAGAGAGAAGATAAAGATCGTAAACGCACCTCTGGTGGTCAGTCTACAGGCCGGGATTTCTTCCTTGAGACCAGACTAGACTTCCTTAAATTAATATAGCGAGGACAATAAGATTGTCAGCAATGACTGTATTGGCCATAGAGGAGCAAAAAATTGCTAATTTCTTTTCTTATCTGTAACACTTGTCACATATCAATTAACAAAACCCACAATAACACAAAAAGAAACCAAACCAAACAAACAAAACCAAAAAACAGAGTTGAATTTCACTCTCAAAGAAAACTTCCCAGTCAAACCAGGCTCTGAAGTTAAGGTGAATCAAACCAATAGGCAACTTCCAAGAATGATAGTTCTTAGGAGTTTGCTTATCCAGCAGAAAGCTAGGATTAATAAAATGCAGTTGCTCTGTGAGCAGTTTTTAATGTCTGAAGACTGGTAAAATTGCTGAGTATAAGAAAGAAAAAGTTAATATATTTTTGACAAGTTAACATGAAATCTTGCAGTCCAGTTGTATGCTTTGAAATATATTTGCCAACAAGTCACTGTCATTTATTTCTTTTGCTGTTTGCAGGTCCTGCTTTTAAAGCATTATTACTAGTGTAATTTATATTTGTTCAGGGCTGGTCTATCTATGTATAAAGTGCTGAGGGAAGAAAGTATCTTTCGGAAAAGGCGCAGCATGACACTTTCCAGAACACCAATAAAGACTTGACTAGAGAGAAGAAAGTTACTGAGAAGAGGATGCAAGTATTTTAGTTATACACCTCACATAATCAGGTTTCTACTTCTTTTATTTTTTTCCTTTATAGTCATTTGTTCCATGTTCTTTTCATTCTTGAGATGACAATAGTTTTAAAATTTGTAGAAAGAGAGTCAAGCCCAGGGGTCCTCAATCCGGCCTGCCAGTATTTACAGAACACACACACACCACCACCACCCCCGCCTCTGTCCTGTCTGTGGTCTTCTCCCCCCATCCCTTCACAGTCCTGGTGGACGGCTGTCTGCGGGGCCAGCGCGGCAGGATGGGGTGGGAAGGCGGGGTGCGGGCCTTGCCCCCGGGCTTCCCTGCGCTACGACTGGCAGTGACAAATGTGGAACCTAACATTGACCATCTCATTAGCCAAAAGCAGGCCCATAGTTCACAATTGTTCTTAATTTTAAATATTGCATTCTTTTTCCTGTTTATTGTGCACTAGTACAAATAGAATATGCGCAGTGTGCATAGGAATTCCTTCATTTTTTTCCAAACTATAGTCCAGCCCCCAACAGCGTCTGAGGGACAGCAAACTAGCCCCCGACACATCTGAGGCACAGTGAACCGGGCCCCTGTCTAAAAAGTTTGAGGACCCCTGGTCTAGGCTCTTTTAAATTGCTAAAACCCTGAAAAATACATATTGTGTTGCAATTTACAGTTTTTCTTCTCTGTGTTGGTTTTTTGTTTTTTTTTTCAGAAGACAAGGTGTCTTCCTCTCATTTCTGCCTTTCAGTAATGTATAGGATCAGGAGGATTTCATGTGGAATATTCATTATACACAACTAGACTTCATAGATCTGAATGTGTTTATTTTAATATTCTGGCATTATTTTTTACGGTCTTTTAAAACCAATGCTGTAGAAAAATTTAACTGAAAAGTTTCCTCAGTTGTGAAGTAACTGATATTCCAGAGTCAAAACTTTCTTTCCAAACATGCAAATTAAAAAAATAATCTAAAAAGACAAAAAATATCAGCAAAAAAAAAAAAAAAAAAAAAAAATTATTTTATTATCCAATATAATTGCTGTAGTGCACAAACCTTTTTCATATATATTTTTTTAAAAGATGCAGATTGTGAAATTGTGATTCACATGAAGGGGGTTATGGGATTAAACTTGTTTGCTAAAAGCAACAGTGACTTTAAAAAGACAGTAGTTTTATTCAAGAAAGAGCTAGTTCTAAGAATCATTATGTAGTATGAGGAATGGAATACCCAGATATTTTTCTCTCTTGCACCAGATAGTAAAAGAAAAAAGAAAACATGATCAAAAGTGGGGAGAACTTCAGAATTGCAACAGGCAAACAAGCACAAAGAGAATTTGGTAAATGAAACCATCTATACTAAAAATCCATGCTGAGGAGTAGGTTACTACTGAGATTTAATTAACAGCTCAGTACTAGGAGAAGAACCAATTACACAAGCACAAGGATTTAACTAGGGAGGCTGAATCCTGACCTGAATCTCTTTAAAAGGTTCTTGTTTAGAGACAGAAAGGGGGTTTTGCTTTTCTTGTTTTTTTCAAACAGTAGCCAAAAAGCTGAAAATTATTGCTGGAAAGTTCAAAAATTAATTTTGTTTTGGATTGGCATCCAAATTTTAGATGGGATCCAAATGTATTTTAACATGCTTTTCTCTGGATAATAAGTTAAACCCTTAAGAAAACGTGTTGTTGTTCCACACACACACATCTTTTTCTGACTGTGCTATAGCTCTTTCATATTTAAGACATAGTAACACATGTTGATCTTTCTCTACTTATAGACCCAAGGAAACCAGAAAACATGAAAAATTATCCTGCGAAAAATGATAAATAAATCTTCCTTATTTTTAGCACATATTCTGACCTTCAGATTTTCCACAAATACAATATTTTGATCCGTAAACCTTATCAAAATTCTTAATTAACAGGCTTTCACTAAATTCTGAAATGTACATGATTTTACATACATATAGAGCTCATTTTCAGTACAAGTACTAGCTTAAGCTACTACAATTTTTTCCTCAGATCTCTGCACTGATTTTCTATAGATATCTAAATTAAATCTTTAATTTTGTAACCCTTGAATTCTTTAGTCATAAACATCAAATTTGTCTCTTAGACCTACTGCTACCATGCACTATAGTTCTCTCAGCCATTCCCAAAAAAACAGAAAATGTTGACTATTTGATTTTTGTAAGACAAGACTGAAGTTCTTGAAAATCTGAGATTTCTGCAATTTTCTATCTGTGAAGTCAATGTGCAACTGATTTCTGAGTGCTACTGTTTACATTGTGTTGTATACCCAAACAACCTCATTTGATCTCTTTCTGATCAGTTAGTGTTCTTATATTGCTATAATCAGGTACATAGCAAAAACAAGTGCATTAAAACACAGCCATACAAAACTAGCAAAAGAAAGAAGTTCAGAAAATTTCATTAAGCAGTGTTCACACCAACCTTTTGAATGTGTCAATTATTCAATTTCGTATGCAGTTTGCAACAGAAACCACATTCAGGGCTCAACAGAGCTGCCGTTTAGATGTGGACTGGAGTAAGGTGAAGACTTATGTGTTTTTTCCCTCAACATGTGCTCTAGGAAAAAAAAACACCTTTTTTTTTTATGCATTTTGCTGGAATCTGATGACTCCGGCCCTATCCGTGTGCTCATCTCCTCAGAATAACAGTTGCTGGGTGCAGTTAATAATTTAAACACAGGTATAAATAAAAAATCTTGATTAATCCATAACATATTGGCTTAAAATATGTTTTGTTCTGACTTATTGACCAGAAACCAAACACTGTTTTTCCATATGAACCTCCAAATATCTTAGATTATTTTAGTGCCTCATTGAAGCTCCTTTTTTTTTTGTTAGTTTTTGTTTGTTTGTTTGCCCCTGTATTCCCACAGAGTCTAATTTCTTGGCTAGTTTGTATATGTCAAAATGTCATCAATTAATGTAGATTTGCAGAGTAAAATTTAGTATCACAATCATACATACCTGTGATGCTAGATAAACAGACATTTTGAATACCTGTATCTAGAGAATTCTGATTATGACCACATCTATATGAATTACATAATTTGTTTTGGTATCCAAACTATAGAAATACAGAGCTTTTTAGGACTAAAACAAATATCAGTTCCTTTCAATATGAAACAAAATGCTGTACTTTGTTGTGAAATTATTGAAAATAACCCAAATAGTTATTTGGTAAAGCAAATTTTTTGAGCTGAAAGATTTTGTTCTGAACATCTTAAATAATGATATTTGATATTATTACATTTATCCCCATTTTACTCATCCAAAATTATTTGCTGAATTCTATGTGAATTTCCTGTGATTAATTCTGGCTTAGTTGTTGTTTCACTTTATGAGCATGCTTCATTCACATCTGTCTCATTTCTAAATCACAAGAAAAACCACAAACTTAAAATTATTGTGCGGCTGGTATCTCTACATGTTCTGAAATTTTATTTAGTTGCAAAGTCCAGGAAGTTCTTTAGTGCAGACATCAGTTTCCAGGGAAGACAACATCTGGATGCTTAGCACAACAAGCAATGAAAATTAGCAGCTTCCTAACAAGTGGATTTTAAAATATGCGTAGTAATAAATAATAATTCCACAAAATATACACTAACAAAGAACTACCTTGAGACTTATATGCTTTATTCCCTAGAAACTACTGTCTGTCTGTATTTAGAGCTAAAAACGACTTGTAAGGTTTTATAAAAGTCCCTATTGCTTTTCTAAGTAAATTATATTTCTGTAGCCTGAAGCTGCTAACAGTACCTGAAGAATTAATAATGGTGTTGGCATAGGTCAGCTTGTATCCTGCCAATTCTCACACTGTGCACATGCACTAAGAATACAGTACTTGCAACTCCAGTGGGGTTTATTAAATTTGCTCATAGTGAAGATCGTAGCAATTTTAAGTGACTAGCGAAACAGGAGGGCACTAAAAAGGATATAGCTAAAATACAGCAAAAAAAGAAATTAATTTTTTCTGGACTCCAGCAAAAAGCCCTTGGATGCATTTGAGTTATCACGAATTCCATCAGTGCTCCACTTAGAGAGTTTCAGTTCTTCTTGTGAGAATCTGACAAAATTAACTGATTTTACCTTCCTGAAATTTTAGATAGCAGCTCGAAAAATCAAAATAACAAAATCTGATGTTAATTCATAGATGTAATTGTATCTGGCTTCTGGTATTGAATTGCCATCTTTCTAGTAAGTTTGAAAAGTTAAGTGATGTTCCAGTACACTTAATGGGGACAGGAAGGTTATGTTTTCTTTAGGTTTACTTGTAAGTGTTCATGAAGCTGCTCTGAAGACTGTATTTAGATATTTTCAGAAAATTTGATTAATAGGAGTGAGGACTTTTTGATTATGACTGGTTTTATTTTTTTCTTCCTGGTATGGAAATGAGGCAGAGTCCCATTATAGAAGTCACTAAGCAAACATGTAATAAAATTCTATTCCCTGTCATGTAAACCTCACAACCCAAATAACAGCCTGACATTTCAACAATGCTAACATAAAGTATATAAGTGGAATTTTGTTCACACTACATAATACATATTTAAGCCTTAACAAATATGAATACAATTTGCATCAGAAATTAACATATTTTAAATTATAATTTTAATAAAGTTGTAAAATTGTGAAGTGATGGATCTTGTGTTATAGCAAGGTGTCATGTTTATTAAGAAGTAAATTTTTGCAAATATTATTTTTCAGAGAATATAAGAGAAACTTCTTTAGAAACATTCAATTACTTTCTATACAAAAACAGGTTAAAAATTATCCTTTTGGTGAGTTTTATCTAAGCTTGGAACTATATTTTTGCATTTATGAGTTAAATTACATATTGCTAATCATTCTGAAGATCAAATTAAAACTTATATACATACCAAAAGAGTTTGACGACTGCCTTCATTTCTGTCCTATCCAAATCGAAATAATGAATTTTATTTGACAAAAGCTATTCTGACTCAGTTTATACATGTCATCCTAACTGTAGCGATACTACCAGAATACCTGTAGATGGTCAAGCTTCCATGAAAGTTCAACTGAAAGAGAGCAGAATACATGAAAGAGATGCTTACACACACTGATGTATGCTATCAGTAGGTGGTGCTGTACCTTTAACTTNATATAAAAATATAATATAATGAATGATGACTCAGAAAAGGGACTTGCTAATTCAAATCCAGCTGAGGACTACAAAAATAACACCACTGCATTGACTACATCTATAGAGACTCCTTTTCTATTTCATGAGGAAAAAAGATGTTAGATCCCAGTGGTACCTAAAGCAATTACCAAAGTAACCTATTGAATACCTATTTAGATACTTGCCTGCTAAAGACAAATGGCAGCCGCAGTATTTATTGTGTTCGGTTTATGGTCGAATGGACATAAGGGGGGATATTATTGACAACCTGATTATCACTGGAAGTGTGATGCACTTATTTTGGAAATTTAGAGAGCTTTCAGTTCTATTGATAAAGAAACAAAGAATGAAGAATTCTTTCAATAAAAGAAGTTGTTACTTATTGGGCTTAAACTGCTTAATATATTATTAATGTTTTGCAGTTCAAACAAAAAAATACATAAGAGACTGATAAAATTACTTTGTAACATAGATGAAGAAAATAAATGAGATTTCTTAACATTTCTGTAGCTTTCTAATTTATGCCAGTTATAAAACCTGTTTTGTTTATATAACTGTTTTCCAGACCATTGCTAATGTTGAATATTTTTTTACTTAGGTAGTGTTAAAAATTAGGGAAAACCAAAATCAAAACAACTTTTTTTTTTTTTTTTTTTTTTTTTTTTTTTTTTTGCCATGTTGCACATAGCTGAGATTTAATTTGACATTTTTATGTGAGTAGATTAATACCCTAGTGTTTTTCATCCTGTGTCTCTATGTTTGGTACTAGCAGATGAGCATGGGTTAGAATCTCATAAAGAGTTTCATTGCTTTTACAAGGTTTCTCCTAAAGGTACATAGATTTACAATTACTTAAATTGTTTAATCTCTGGATGAAAAAATACTTTCCTTATTTTGCTTTTTTTAACAGTGGCTATTACCCGAATATGCATCATAATAGTTCAAAGTGAGTGTTACTATAGAAATATGTATCCTAGAAGGAAATATCCAGGGTTTGCTGACACTAAATGCATAAATTCTGCAAATGACTAATTTAAAAAAACTGAAAGAAACAAACAAATATGTAAGCTTTATTTTGTCTCCCTTTAATAATGTTTTTTTCATCATTTACTAGACTTTGTTTAAAGTTAACATTTCTCTAACTCCTTTGATGCTGATGTCTTATTAATCATTTTACAGGTGATCAATAAAATATTATTCTATTAAAAATTCAGAAAATATTTGGAATAATGTCATGTTTGCAATAAATGTCACTGAAGTTCACTGCTGTCCTTTTGGAACCAAGCTGATACAGCCCTTAGCAGGGAAACCCAGAAACAGCTTGTACAGCTTTAAAAGTATGCCTGTCTAGACAGCAGATGAACGGAGAAGAAATTCTTCCTGCGCTGGCCTTGAGCAAACTCTGTACAAAATCACAAGTACTTATATAAGTTAAGACTACAGTGACCAGACAGGAGAGCTTAAAATCCTCACTCTAGATTATATTTTATGTAATCATGACTGTGTTATAAGTGAACATATATTTAATGTGTTAATACAACAATAAAATAATACAACATATGGCTCATGCAGCACCAATAATAAAAATATATACATAGATATTCTTTACAGATTGTTGTATTACTTACAGAAGGAATAACAACACTATCCTTCCAGCTCTTGTTTTGTGTCATTCTTGGCAGAAAAAATAAGATCTAGCTTAGAGCCATTAATCTGATGTTCAGTACACTCAGCAATATTTGTGGCTGTCCTGCAGGTTGACAAAAACTATGGCCTGGCTCTTCCCTGATGTGCTCCTTGTACTTGCTTCCCCAGTGCAGACCAAAATGTTCAGTTCTTTTATAGGGAAGCCTCGCTCTTCCTCCAGAGACTTTACAACATCCTAAATGATTAAAACATGATGAGCAGAAAAACACAACAGAGCTAGCTGATGGCTTTCACTTGCTAAGACAAGGGAGCTCTCACTCAAATATTTTCTAGCCTCCCCTTTCAATAATGTGATGGCAAATATTTACTCTGTTAGATGTTTGCACCTGCAGTCACACTATGGCATGAACTGAACAAACAGCATATTGGCACACTTAATTCATATATAGTATAGCTTAGCCATAGTAGAAGAGTTCAGATAAATTCATGTTACTCCAAGCAAAGAATGTACAGTGTATGTGAAAGGTAGCTCAGCAGATGCTCGGTAAACCACAGTAACTTGATTCATTATCAATTCCCCAGGAAGCTAGGCCACGAATCATATAAAGTCAGATAGGTTAAATTCTCAAGGGGTTTTCATGGTTTCCTGTACTCGATATATGACAGTCAACATATTGACATTTGTGAGTATCAGATGAAATCTGTTCAGCTTCAAAAGAGAAATTCTGCTCAAGAGTTACTATTGTGAATTATAAAAAGTGTAGAGTATATATTTGAACCATCAGAGCACGGAGTCAAATCTCAAGAATCAGGCAAGGAAGGCATAAGCTACATAGTCTAAAAGTGAAAAATAGCAGTTTGGGCAGCTGTTTTCATGGTGTACCAGTATAACCTCAACAGGATGAAAAAAACTGGACAGAGTGCATGGATGTTGTGCAGCCAGTGCTGAACCTGGAGAGGTTCCCTTAAGTCAGTACACACATGGATTCTAGTGCTGTGTCAAGAAGTACTGCACATATGAGCTGTGAGGATAAGCAAGTAAGAATGATTGTAAGGAGCTCATAGCAGCAGAAATCTTGCTGAGGCATCTCTGCCACCTCTGGAGGATCAAAGACTGGTGACGTGCATTAAGTGGAGGAAGCTTAATATAAAGTACTCATGTATTCAACCCTGCTAAGTCAGCCTCTCAAAGACAGTATCAGTAATAAAGGAATTTTAAAGCATAATGTAGTGCATGTTTTACTAATGCCTGTTCTCACCTTCGTTGCCCATTTGCATAGTTAATATCAGAATATGTGGAAACCGCCTGTGACTTGAAAAATTAAATAGGGAAGAGCTCATTGGGATGAGCTTGTTGGAGCTGCTACTTTCCATATTTTATCAGAGAGCTAAATGACTGGTTTCTTCAATCATCCCAACAGTGACTTAAGTCACTGACTGCCAACATTTTCTTTAATCCATTCTCAATTGAAAAAAGCTAACCTTTCCACATTCACTGTGTCAGACTCTGTATTTCTTTATATTCAGCCTGCTCTGTCTCCAGGAAGTTCTCCATACCTCATCGATTAGAAGCCAGAGGAGTAAGCAAAACTTGGTCAACAGGGAAATATTTCCTGAATTCTCCATTTGTGTTTCACACATTTGTTAAATTCATTAAGTTATTCAGAACAGTCACACCAAAGTTAGTTTTAAAAGTCATATTGAGAAAAAAGAAAGTAACTTTGATTACTGTCTTTATTAATGAAATAAATAAAATTTCAGACAAATTAATGGGTTTAGCCCCAACAGGAGAGTCACAAAATGCGTAAGTATTAAGATATAACTTTAGGGAACAGCTAAAGAAAAAGTATTGTTCTTGTTTCCTTTTCAAATCAGAAAATGTTCGCATTTATTACTTCTCTGTACATAATATATGGAACCTGACATTAAATTCAGGATAATACATGTGGCTAATTTATTATTGTAACTTGAGTCTGTACCAAAAATCATTAGATATGTTTCCATCTACCTTAACACATGATTTTCCTTTTCTAGGGAAGTAAATCTACATGCCAGTTTCCTCTCAAGTCATTAATGAGCCTCAGACACTTTAAATCCAAACGGTTTTTCTTCAACCAGACACATTCTTCTCTCACTAATTTTAATAAACCTCCTACTTTATTTTACTTTTCCATTGGTAGAAAAAAAATGAACACTCAACCTCCTTCATAAGATTTCTATATTCCCAGCTTCCCCAGAACAGGCAGAGACAACCTGGCAGTCAGCCTGAAGGAAGAAGAGGAGAGGCTGACAGTCAGGGTAGTCAGACTCCAACAACTTGCCAGAGAAGTGCATGCCAATTTTACTTTCCCCCAGCAGGGAGGAAATTAGTTGGATAAAAGCCTTTCAGGCAGGCAACAAGCAAACTATTTTTTGTCCATTTGCATTCTCAGTATGTGATGTTTCTAGAAATCTTCCTTTCTCTTCTCCTCTCACTAATTTAAAAAAAAAATATTCAAAAATTTAAAAAAATACACCATCAAAAATATCTACAAAAAGCATAGAAAGAGAAACAGATGGAGGCAGCTAGTGTTGGAGAGAAGATGGAAGGCTGAATAGCTTTGTATGGTTAATTGGGCGGTTAATAGCTCATGTCACTTTATGGTGTTACACAGTAGCTGGAAGATTTCTGTTGAGGTGGAAATGTAATATTTGGAATCTTTGAACTAACTTGATTATTTGTTAAAATATGTCAACTCATGGATTCAGTTAAACTTTTGGTTTAGGGCATAAGTAAAGTGAATGCAAGTAGCATCTTTTAAGGTAAAAAAATAGGTTGCAAGAAAGAAAAAATCATTCAGAAATTGTATGTCTAAACAGTATGGAGGAAGATACTGCATTTTATCTTCTGTAATTGCTAGTTACAGAGCTTTTGAATTTATAGACCACAAGGTAGTCCTGTGGTTTCTTCCAAAGCAAGAGCCTGAAGAGGTTTTTAATAAATGTTTACTGTTCATCATAAACTTAGAATATGTAGTGCAGTTGCATATACTTAGTTTGTCACAGTGAGACATTTTAAGTTCATATTTCTTGAAGAAAGAGAAGGACTTGTAGAAGGACTTCTCTCTTGTAGAGAGAAAGACTGTGCTGCTTCAGTGGAAGTATGCAAAATTTGAGTGTTCTTCCATGCTTCTTAATATGAGCGATGACCAGGAGATTTCTTTGATTTCCTTTATCATTGCAAAAGGTGATTCTAGATAACAGAATTGAAAAAATAGCATTGATTAGTATCCAGGATCTTAATGTTACTCCTGTATTTTACTTAAATTATACTCCCTACTCATGGAATAATTCTTCTGGAAAATTTTCAAGTTTTCAGATAGGTTATTTTCTGGGAAAACATGTTATTGGTTTTTAATTTACTTTTGGGCCCTGAAAATTTATTGAAAATAGAACTGAAATGTATTACGAGTTTTCATTTAGGTTTGTTGGGGTATATTTTATTTTAAGAAAGAAATCAACAGAACCCCAGACCCATGCCTTTCTTTCATCACTTTTAAGATAGTCTTGAGATTCTGGAAGGAATGCTGATACTGAATTCTGGTGACTGTTAATGCAGTGATAACAAATACGTGACTATGTTAGCAAAGAGAAAAATTCAAGCATTGTGTCGTATTATTTTGACTGATTGTGAATGAGGGAATTTAAAATTCAATTCTTGATTTTTTTATGTAACTATATTGGACTTCATGCTAGTCACAGACAGGAGAATACCTTTGTTTGTACCTACACAATAATGAGAGGCTAACATAGGCCTAGATGTGCTTGCTAAACCTTTTGCCTTGCTGAGGACTGAATGGCCATTAGCCATTAAATTGCAGAGGTACAAGCTCCACAGCAGGCTCACAGAGGATTCAATGTTTACTGTTTCTTTGTTGTGAAAAATATGATGTTTTTAAGATGGGCTAAGTAGTAGATGATATAGAACTTAATGGGGTAAAGAAAATAGCTTCAGGATCATCAGGTACCACTGTGAGCCATGGGATGGCCTCTGCCCACTGTGCCCCAATGAGGTGAGCATGGTCACGGCCCGGGGACAGCTGCCCAGTGATGTCCAGGAGAGGCAGTGGTGGTGATGGGGTGGGTGATGGGATTAGACAGACAATTGGGGTGGTGAGGCCCATGGCAGGAGCTAAGGGCTGGGGTTCAAGGACAGTTCTCAAATGTAGAGGGACCTCTGCCAAGCCCTTTTCGGGCTCCCTCTTTTTCAGCATCTGGATCGGCAGGGCTAAGGAGGCAGTGCAGGCTGCCAAACCCCAACAAGGTGCTGACATGGACCTTCACAGTGAATGTTGATGTTTTCTCCCATCACATAGCCTGCGTCAACCTCCATGGTGTGCAGTAGGGCAAGCTGGGCAGCCTTGGTAGATTTTTACCTCACATTAAATGTTGTTAAAACTGTGCTTTTTCTAGGGATAGACTTGTTTTCATCTGATCCATGTGTGAAGTATGAGGTTGTGAAAAAAATATTGGGCAAAAATTATGCTGGAAGACACCAGCAAAGAGTTCAGCAGAAGGAAACCAATGTAGCAGTGACACTGCACTTCATCAGTCTTCAGCTTTCATTGTGTATTGCATTTAATTGTTCACCTCATGGCAGTTTGAGCAACTTCCCTTTGGTCAATCTATTTAGTCAATGACAGTGAACTCTGCCATTGCGTTTTCCTGTAAAGGCAGATCTCTGCTCTTTGACCAATTTTTGGCCTCTGTTGTGGGCTAAAACTGGTCTAGACATGTGAAACATTGAGATTATTTTTGGAGTTAGATCACTGAAATAGCTAACTTCTCCAGAACATACATAAAACAATGCACTGGATCAACTTTTTGCAAGTGCACCTCTTAGCATACCTCTAAGCTTTAAGAGCAGTGCTAATATACATCAGTCAAATGTTTCCTTGTCTAGGAAATATGAAAATACAAGAATGCAAAATTTAGCCCCTAAGCAACATCATGAGATCTCTCTGGATATTACTTCATTTCTTTTCTCCCCAGGTTTGTGAGGTCACTTTCATGGTATTTATTCACTGATTTATTATTAAGTGAAGTTATCAGCTGTTTAAGAGAGAGAAATAAAGAATAACTCAGAGTTGATTTATGGACAAAATGTTAAACTTTCCCCAAATTTTATTATATAGTAATATTTTTAACCCTTGGAATAGCAATCATTCTAATAATCAAGTGTCCTGTACAGCAAAAAGGCCAGCTGGGCACAGTTGTATACACAGTTGTGTTTCAGAGACTACCCCTCGTGAGTGGTTGATGCTCATTAAAAAGAGGGACTGAAAAGTGTTGTTGAGGAGAAAGCAGATCTGTGAACTTCATAATTTCTGGCACCTCAATCCAAAATACACTTGCCTTTATTAGAAGGTGAAGCTATTGTAAACTCGTGATTTCTAAAAAAACCCTCTTAAAGGTCTGACCTGAGTTAAATGGAAGTGAACTTCGGAAGAAGGTTTTTTGATGTCATGTATGTTTCTGCATGCATGAGAAGCATGGACATGAGAAGCAGACCAGGGCTGACGTAGAATATCCCCCACTCTCTCATCACTCTCAGCAATCTGTCCAGGTCTCCAATGGTCAGGGGCTGCCATAAGGTTCACATTACAGGTACTGGGTCCTGATTACAACAGTTTTGGTGAAAGAGCATTTATCCATATTTTGTTAACCCTCATACAACAGCTGGGTATCTCTCTCCACATTTATTATTTTCATTTCACTCTTGAAATGCACATTCCTCTGAGAGAACCAGACTAGAAATTGGAAAACTCATTAAGAAAAGGACCCGGGAATGTACTTAAATTATTACAACAAAATGGAGATTGTAAATGATGTCGTAAAATAGGCTATGTGAGATGATATTGACAATAGCATAGCCAGCACAACCAGGGATGTAATTGTTGCCCAGTACTGGTGAGGTTGCATCTCAAGTACTGTGTTCAGTTTTGGGCCCAAAAAAGACATTGAAGTTCTGCAGAGTGTCCAGAGAAGGACAATGAAGATGGTGAAGTATCTGGAGAGCAAGTCATATGAGGAGAGGCTGGCATTGTTTAGCCTGGATAAAAGCAGGCGCAGGGGAGACCTTATCACTCTACAACCACGTGAAAGGAGGTTTTAGCAAGATAGGGTGTTGGTCTCTTTTCCCAAGTAACAAGCAATAGGACAAGAGGAAATGGCCTTGTCCTACCACAAGAGGTTTAGATTGGATATTAGGAAAAAATTCGTCACAGAAAGAGTGATCAAACACTGTAACAGACTGCCCAGGGTTCAATGGATTCACTACTTTAGGTATTTGAAAGATGTGCAGACATGGTTTAATGTTGAACTTGTGTCCCAGTTTGAGACAATGGAGAATATTTTACCACTCAGAACAGAAGCTCATTGTAACAAGATTTATTACAGAAAAATATATAGAAAATAGTAATAGTAATAATAATAATAAAAAATGTATTATATGTATGATATATATATATATTTCTATCTTAACACCTCACCACCATACACTCGTGATTTCCCAACATCACACACACAACCCTCACCACACAAACACACAAAGAGCCCACTTGAGAAGAAATTCCCCACAAGAAAACATGTTCAAAACCACCCCGCAGCCCACCGAGAAAAACACACACACATGCATTGGGCAAAAATCCCAAGGAAAAGCACGCTGAAAACCACCCCTCAACCCACCAGGAGAAACCACCCCAAATATGAGAGAGAGAGAGAGAGAAAGAGAGCCCACACAAGGGGATGCATTCCAACCACCTCGCACCCCAACCCCTGGGGACCTACAGATACAGGGGAAAAAGATAAGGGAGAAGGGGAGACAAACAAAGTTGTTGGAAGAAGTTATGATGATGGACCTCCATCTGCTGACTGGAGATTGATGGGCTCCCTGCTACAATCTCTGGGTTCGTCAGGGAGTCCTTGTTGGTGCCAAAGCGAAATAAGAAGGAGGCTGAACAGCTGCGATCCCAAAATGGCTGGGTGCACCGCTACAATCCAGGTCAATGGGGCAAAAGAGGCCAGACCCTTCCTACGCTGAGCTTTTAAAACCCCATTGTAGCCACCCCACGCAGTTCAGTTCGTCCAGTGAGCAAACAGTTCTGGGCCGTCTATCTCACCCACTCCTTTTGCTGGCGTCACTGCAAACATGGCGGCGCCTGGCTGGGACCGCCGGTCACAGCTCCCAGGGTGTCATTATGGCACGGCCCCCACCCCACACTCGCTGATCCAAAATGAACGGTGGCGAGATCATCTCCCGCCACTTTGCCGGCAGTTGGGGGCGGGGGGGCTCAGGATTTCTGGGACCCCCTGTAGCGGAGCTGCGGCAGGGGCTCCGTCTCTCTCTTGTTCTCGCGGAGTGGGCGGTGTTCCACAGTGTGGGTTGGGGGCAGGGAATGCTGGGGCCCGGCCCACCATTCCATTGCCATGACAACAAGGACAGCTCCTGGCTTCTTCTGCAGATCCATGAGAGAAGGAAATGAGTAGGAATTCAAAAGACAAAACAAGTTAAAACCATAACAACTTGTTAGTACTGGGTTAATGGTTAGACTTAATGATCTCAAAGGTCTTTTTCAACCTTAACAATTCTATGATTCTATATAATTTGTGTACAGTTGTTCAGCAAACCTGTATCTTTCTTCACTGTCTGAAATTATGCCGCTTCTGTTTGACTGAGAAATTCACCTAATTTGGAACTGTAGCAATAAATCTATAGCATTGGCAGACACCTATTCATAAAACGTGGAGATTTTGCTACAAGTTCTGGAGGAAAGTCAATGTTGCAAAGTGAAGTGTAAAATTATTCCTGTCTAAGTGTTATTTTTGAGTCATATATCTCTGCCTTTTATGAACAGCGGGCATATTTGGAAGAATTATGTCTGAGTCATAAATCCCTATTTGACTTGGACATGACTAATAGGTGCCTTTAACACAGTAAGATGACATTACTGTCTTAGCTTGCAATTTGTTTTTTTACCTCTGAAGCATATAGAACAGATGAAGTTTAAACAGTACAATTATATTAATCTGTTGTCTGTCAGGATATTGTTACCACCCTCCTTTTCTGGTCTATTGATTCCAGCCAGCAGATGCTTTAATTTATGTGAGTCCAAAAATTTATTATTTCAATGTTTAGCAAGTGGAATTAGTGTGGTTTCTTTCAGAACGTGCTGGGGTTGCGGTCTGTGTGAAAATGGGAGTGAGCGAGTCAAGGCACAGAAGAAGGGAGGAGATCATTGTTCATGCACTCCCTCATGCTGCATCAGATGAGGCCATGACCAGGGAAAACAAAAGTCTATTTAGATGAATAATGTTGCAGATCTTCCTGCTGTAGCTACCAGCAGAGGCTAGTCTGTTTGTAGGCAATTACCAACCCCTTGTGTTTTGAATAGCTATGCATCTTTAGTGCAACAAAATGATCTTCATGATCTGGTTTCTGTCATCCTCGTTGTCTTGTAGAAAAGACAGAGAACAACTCTAACAACACATTTAAATATTAATATTTCATATTTGTGAATATCTCTGCTAGTCCAAAAGCTGCCAAGTATTGTTTATGAATAGCTTCTGAATTTTACAGAAGAGCTCATCATTATAGCAAAAGCAACACTGTCTTCTCTACATGCTTTTACTAGCTGGCTACTTGTCATTATCACAGTTATTAGCTGTTTATTTATGTTTTATCCGTCAGACTGTGCACTTCTGCGCAGCATTATGCATGATAACACCAGTTGTCCCCAAACTTATTCCCTTAAAAAGCTAGTTTCTTTGTATATGCACAATGCATTATGTGATACACTGATAAATGTTATAGTGCATAGCAGAAATGAACAATACTTCAAGTTTCCTGAACATCTTCAATTGTTCCTGACAATGTGTTACTCGCAACATTAATCTGAAATTAATGTGAAAATACCATCCAGAAGTTTCTGTGTGAAATTTTGATGCAGTCATGTCTTTGTTTGCTCTTCAGTGTTCCTGGTATGTGATTTGTCCCTTAAAACACATGCCATTGTATTTTCTCAGTCATTAGATGGCCTAAATTCTTAAAAGAAAATAACTGTTGAGGAATAATGGATGAGGAATAATATATAATGCATCATTGATGTGGAAATTAATCAAAATTTATGCACAAATTCAGAAGCCCTTCAGTAGTTATCAGCATTTTTTATAAATAAAATGATAGCTGTCCAAGTATTTACAAACAAATAACATGCCCTATCACTATTATGGACCTAACTGATAAGATATATATGCTAAAACATCAACAAATTATGATTTGCGCTGTTCCATCAGTTCTAATTAATTCTAGATGTTCCTCAGGGGAGATTAGTTCAAATGAACTGATTATTAGCAATGATGAGAGCTGGATGGTGAAAAACATATCCTTTCCCACAGCCTTTAGGAATATGGTAGCATTTCTTTGGACATGAAATAAGGCAGTGATCTGTGTATTCAAATATGACACATAAAAGAGATTTTCTTCTGGTAGAAAAGATAATCCGAGGCTTTGTGTATTTATTCTCCCCCACATCCATTTAGCTAGAAACAGATAGTACAGGATAATGCTACAACACCCTAAACCAGTAAGTGACTGACTGCGGTTTAGATTCCGCTCCCTAGCATCTACCTCCAGATGAAGCATGCTAGTGGTTATTTAGTTTAGTACCACGTAGGAATTTATATTATTTACAATGGACGATGACTTTGTGAGCTTTGGGCTCTGCTTGAAGAAGAAATGTCATCTTGAGGTACCAAAAAGCACTCATTTAAAACAAACAGCTGAAATGACAGCAGCTGTTGCCCCCAGGCTGATCAAGCTGAGCACTGAAAAGGATGATTTTATCCCTGTGCTGTGGAGACTGTCACTTTCTGCTGTAAACAACTAACATGTAGCATTTCTTCTTATAATTGTAGGCAACATGCCACAAATGAAAGAGAAACTCTGCTACTGCATCTGTCAGCCCTTGAAGGCTACAAGTGGCGATACTGCCTCCAAAATTCAGACAATTATTTGAATTTCTTTTAATTTAATTATGTTAAACTGTTTTAATGGATGATTATAAAAAAGAGCAGCTGTGAGAAAGCTGCATGGACAAGGTTGATTATTTTTGTGTTGTCTCCAAAGTATAAATTTCTGTGTTATTTTCTGTGTTATTGTTTAATTTTAAATATAGCTTTAGACATGTTTGGAGTGTAGATTTCTAGCTTCAGAGATCTAGCTTTCTCGGACACTGTTGCTTAACGAGTGGTATTATCAAATGTGCATCCAATTTCTTTGTGATTGAATTTTCTTAACTACTATAATTTCATACAGCTTTTCTACATCACTGATATCCTTTGTAATCATTCTGTGTTCTTATATATACTCTTTTTTTTTTCACAGAATCCCACAGTTTACACACTTTTCAGGTTTTCATAGGGCTTATGACTATTCTATGTCTTGTGTAATGAGGAATGGGCTTTGGCTAAGACAAGAAGATAGAATTAATTAATGCTTGAAATATAACTTCTGTGTAGAGCTAACTTGCTATGTTAATAGAAATTAAACTCCTGGAGTGACTGCAGATGTTGCGTTATGCTACTTTCAATCAAGGTTATTTGTTTAAGATAAATAGATATTATTTGCCAAATATATTCATCTTTTATTTAAAAGGTTAATTTTGTTTCAGAAAATGATCATCTCTGATCTCATATCTGATAATACATTGGACTCTATTTATCAAAGAACTATCAGATTGTAGTTTCTACTCATAAAAACTGTGTTACTGAGTCCCTAGATCGGAAAGTTCACTACCAGGATCCTAGGCTGCTGAAACTCCTTTCAGAAGGCTTATTATTTTAATTGTACATGTACAAAGAAAATCAGGTAACAAATCTGTGGAAATTTAACTTGCATAAAATGTCCAGATTCTTAATAGAAATGTGCTTCAAAAGCAGTCTAAATCCATATATCATGAAAGGTTTCTGAAGAGCCACTGAAAAATTCAAGGCATTTTTTTGCAAGTTTTAGATATGAGATTATACTACTGAGGTAAAAACAAACAAGTATTCAAAGTCAAATATTTGAATTCAAGGGGAAAGGGAGCAAATAACTTTGGAGAATTGAAAAATATTATCTTTTCATTTTGACACATGCTTTGTATACTATTGGCTAAGTGACATGTTAGGCAGAGTAAAAAAAAAGGAAAAATATCCATTTTAGTTGAAGTGTGGTTGTATATGTACTACTGAGTAGGTAAAATATAATTTTGCCAAAAGTAGCTCCCTGTTGGCAATGTATACATGGTGTTTTTTTGACAAGAGTTTATATGGGACCAGTACACTATAGAAAGTACACAGCTTTGTGGCTTACACGTTATTAAAGGTCTTTATAAGATCATATGGTAGTAATGTAGGAATCAGAAGAGAAATGTAACTTTGATGTCAGATTTTTATTTTGATTGGCATATCAATTTATTTTGGGAACCATAAACATCATGTCAGACCACTAAAGAAGAAAAAGTCTGAATTTCCGTAAGGTAGTGCTATAGCATTCTTTCTGATTGAAGTTGATCTTTAAAGTCAGCAGAATTAGAGGACTCCTCTTTTTTTTTGTTTGCTTTTTAATATTTGAAGCTATGCAAATATCCTGAACTATGTACTTTTTTCAAATTGATCTGACTGAATTTTTCCTAAAATCTGCACACAGCTGTCACAGTTTTGAACTTTGAGCTGTTTTTGTTACATGGCTATAGTTGGAAGGATGAATCTGCATATAATTTCTAGTTGAAATTAGCTCGAGATAGGAAGAACAGGAAATATCGTCAGTATTTATTACCAGAACAGAAGAAGTCAGATGCATTGTTTAAATGAAGATTCAATTGTGAAACAAATTCCTTTGGAGATTAATAGTCTAATGTAAAAGTACTCTTTCTCTGCAGTAACTTCAGTGAAATACTGTAGGCATACACTATTGAGCTTAAGTTACTACTATTTTATTCATTGGTGGTCAGTAAGGTCTGCTAGATCTACCATTGCTTTCTCTCCATAGATTTTCTTTATATTCTGTCAAATATTATTGGAATGTGTCCGCCTCACATCTCTAGCCAGTATGATATTTCTGCCATTTCTAGGATAGAATAGTTCATTCTTAAAATACTCACTTTTTATTTTTCTTTTCACCTTCCTAAGAAAATGGCATTGAATACAGAGGAAGAGGTTAGATGAATACAGAGGAAGAGGTTAGAAGGTGTTAGAAAGAGTTAGAGTATTTTTCTGGCAATGGATAGTTTTGATAGTTTGAAAAAGCACTGATGGTTATCCAAATTAAAAAAAAAAAGTTTCTGAAATCTTCCTCTGTTAGATTTATGTTTAAATTTTCTGTTTGTATATCCATTTGTGCCTGCTTACTATGTGCTTTCAATGGCATGGCTGGATTATTTGTATCCATAAGAACTTCTCTGAAATCCTATTTTCAAAAGTTAAAGGCATATTTCTACTGAGAGTAATAAAACAAAATCAAAATCTGCTCAAGAGCTACTGCATTTTGTCTGTCTTAGAAGTAAAGGATAGCTGATGGATATATAGTCCCTAGTGAGCTTTTACGTGCATCTTGAACTGGAGTTTTAGCAGAATCTAAGCTCTTTCTGCAGAGAGACATAAGTCTTGCTTCTTTAACTACTGCTAGTAAGGACAACCTCCATTATCATTGATGCATTTCTGATACAAATTTATTTGCCTTTATAGAGATGGTGTTCATCATACAAACCTTAGTAGACTTTTTTACTTTGCTGTGTTCATCTCTAGATTCAGTGAAGTGCATAGTGAACTCCCTAAGTCAGCATGATTTCACTGATTAAACATATATTTTGCTAGAAGGACAAAGCAAAGAATTACTGGCCACCATTTTTTTACAGATTTATCTCAGATCCTAATTTCATTAATACACTAAGAATATAATGACAATAGAATTGTATTTTAGACATCTAATTTAACCAGAATTATTTCTTGGTCTGTTTCTCCAGCTCTATAAACTTGACTTAGTCAAGTTATTCTTAATATTTTCTTCAGTTACAGTGCAATCAAATTCAAAAACAAAAACCAAAATTCATGGATATTCCTGTATTTTAAATGGCATTACTTTCCATTTCTTTTTTTTTCTTTTCCTTAGGGTGTTTTTGTTTGTTTGTTGGGGTTTTTTTGCTAGTTTATTTGTTCAGGGGTTGTTTTTGTCCTGAAAACAGTCCCTGGTATGTATTTGATCAGGTGAAGTGCTAAAACATATGAGAAATTCAAAATTACATATCATCTTTTTCACCCAAGCAAATTTCCAAAGTCTATTCGTGCTTCTTAGTTACCTGCTGTTTTCAGTTTTTCAGGCATTACTTATGCAATATTTTTATTATCTGGCACTGTAGTAGTGTCTGTCTCTGTCCTCCGCTTGCTTATTCTTGTTGCTTAAAGGCTATCTCTTAAACAAAACTAGAAAAAATTAAAAGGGAATAGAAGGGAACAGATGATATTGAGATTGTCTACCTGTCCAGCTGGAGAAAGAAGGAAAACCAATTATTCACATATTCAAAAATATTTTGAATATTTTTCTCTGTGTAATAACAACCTTCCCAGAAATAAACACAAAAGATAGCAGTTCCTTGCAAAAAAGAAGATATAGATTGACGTCCACCAAGATAACATTCAGGCCAATTAAATACTATCCAGCCTTAGCTTTCTGTCAAGAAATCACAGAGCAATGCCCATATATAAGGGGGATTACTAAATGAGTTGCACATACATTTTCCCTCATATTTATAGCATCCTTTCTTATTCATTCCTGGATCAGGACCATTGACTTTAAGCAATGTATTTTAAATACTAAGAGTGTCATAGGATTATATAATAATATCTTCACATCCTTGTCTGTAAGTGCTTTTAATTGCTGCCATGAAAAAGAAGTCTGCCATAATTTTATTATATAGGTTCAATCTTCTTAAGCAGAACAACAAATCTGCATTTCTTAATAATTTAAAAATCTCTTTAATGTTTTTACATAATGAAGCAATTTCACATATACTTGGAAGTGTGCCTAAGCATTGCATTAGACCTCTGGGAAAACACCTGACAAATTAGTGGCAGGGAGGGGAGGAGGGGTGTGCCAACATGAAAAATAACTGCCTGCTTCACAACTCTGTTGATTTTCTTGATTTACTCACTTGAAAATGACATAGGCATGTTTCCCATTGTCCTCATTGTTTGTGCTCATGACATAAAAGGAAGGAGCGGTTAGGAACCATTCTGTCCCAAGCAGAGACAACTTCTTCAGGTAGCAGTAGTACTACTACATGTCATTGGCTCAAACCTCTTTTGAAACTGCAGTGTTGGGAAAAATGACAAATATTTCAAGATTTTTATCCTAAATCTTAGACCATTTATTCCATATTCTCTTGAAAAAACAAATTGTTCAAGAATACTTTCAACTAATAAATGGAATGAGAAAATGAATCATCCTCTGATATTTGAGACAGATATCAGCCAGCTTCTTTCTTTTGTTTCTAGAGGATGTGTGGAAAAATGTAGAGCAAACCAGAGGATACATGCAACATCTCAGCAACAAACAAAAATTCCGAGAGTTTTCTTAACTTCTTAGTTATATGCAAAATTGAGATAATATGTACTAGTTTCTTATTTGTAGCTACAAATAGAACTTTAAGTAGTCTACTATAGGCAGCTATATTTTCATGCTAGGCCATTCATCTACACCATGTCTGTATAAGCCAATGGGTTATTTTTTGTTCTATCTTATCTTTTAGTGCTTTTTCTGCTAATGTACTTGGAAGCTAGAGTGAGTAGTCTGTATAAATATACAACATTTTTGTGGACAGTACTAAAAGTTTGTTGAAACAAATTCATAAAACACCTAAAAAAATGTAAGTATGTAAGTTTGGAGATTTCCACATTCCAAGATGCTATAAGATTCAATTTAAGCTGAAAAAATAGATAATTGTTTCTATCTGTGTCTTAAGTAATATTAATTTAGGTCTGTTCTAAATCTAAAAAATGTTAATTTTTTAATTTTGACAGGGACTGTGAAGGATCACTTGTGCTTTTATTTCCAATCTACTTGTTTCATCTAGTGCTAGTGGCCTATTTTCAGCAAGATAGACAGATGCACTGGCCTATATACATCAGCAGTAAGCAAGGTACCAAATCAAAGAAATAATTCCCAACTAATATATGTTTTGTGGACTGCAAACATATGTTCTGTGAACATTGGGGTTGTTTGACAGTCGATGTTTCCTAGGCATCTTTGCTGAGAATACGGAATGAAATACTACTGTGCTATAATACTGTATTCACTTATCCAGTAGCCAGTAAATATTGCCACTTCTAAAGCCCTTAGGTGACGAGGGTAAGGAATTTCAGGGTGATGTACAGGTATGCCATGAAAGAAAAAAGGACACTCTCTTGTTCAGACTGACTGATAGAGCACAAACTGGATGTCAATAGACAAGAGGAAGCAGGGACTCAGTTAAATTGGTGCCCCTCAGAGAAAATGCCAAAATACCCACTGAGGTGGCACTTCATCCTGGTGTACATATGCTCAGTCTCTATGTTTTTTTCCCAACTTGACTGCCAGGAAAAAAACCTCATGGGTTGGTAATTATGTGGCATCTTTCAGTGCCCCAGTACCCAATACTTTACCATGCAAAATATCCAATCTTCTCAGAATATTTTCTATCTTAATGAAAGTATATGTATTCACATTTCACACTTTAGTGTAGCAAGACACACAAATGAGGAAACTTGTTAGAAGTTACAAGAAACTTGTAAAAACAGCGTATTGATTTTTGAGGTCATAATAGTTGTATCAAGATTCATCAGTAGATATTAAAAAGGTATATGTAAAATTCATGCTGCTCTTTTCCAGATGACTTGCAAACAAGTATGTGCTATGACTTTTTAAGATCTGCCACACAGTTGCAGACCAGTGGTTTAACACTTATCTATGTCTTGTTTAGAAATTATTTCCTCAATTTTATTTTTTCTGTATTATTTCCCTGTGCAAATAGTGCTGCTACTGCTATGAAAACTAATATGAGATCTATACATATAAAATTGTTATTTAAGTGTAGCATAATAGTACTAAACACATGGTGGAGTTCAGGGCTCTTAAGGACAGTTGCAATCTTAGCTGAGGCAGAAATGTACTTTTCACAAGTACAAAGAACTGTTATTTATTTGGAAACTTATGCAAATTCATTGTGTTTCTTGAGAGAATCTTTGCCTGTATCATACAGATAAGTATATAAAATCCATGACAAGAAATTTTCAATAGTTACCTTAGAAATTAAAACAACAACAAAATGTAATATTGTTTTAAAGATAATGCCTATTGCTTTGAGAAGGTATTGTATTGGGATTTAAAAGAGTTTCTGAGTTGCAGAAAAATAAATTTATCTATCAGTGAAATAACTTCAGTGTCTTGTTAGCGGTACAGTAAAATAAGAAAGGACTAAAAATTGATTACATTAATATGTGTGCATTTGTATGTACTCCTGTGAAAGGGCTTGCAAGAATCTAAGGTTAGTGATATCAATTTATGGAGCTGTATTTATCCACAGAAGAGAACAGTGATAACTTACTGAAACACAACAGTTTCAACAATACTATCAAAATACATATTGTGAAAATCTTTCCGTTTAGGAATTGTAGATCAATATAATACATTATTTAAAAGCAAAGTTTGAAATATTATCAATGTAACTTAGGGCTGATTTCCATTCTCTGATAACTACACCTTTCTCATCTGTACTACGGACATAACTTTGTTGATATTTCTCAAAAACTGCAGTAACTTTTGCAGTCCATCTCATGTTGATAATCCATTTGGTGCTAGTGATGCTAATTGAATTAATAATAAACTATGTAAACTAATTCTAGTTTACATCAATTTGACATAGATCATAACTGTTTGATTTACCTATATGATTGTACTTGACTTACTGTTTTTGTGAATTCATCAAAACATGACAGTTTTACTAGAAAGTGAGATGAGTACTCTTTTTTTGTTTGTTTGTTTGGGGTTGTTTTTGTTTTTCAGATTTTTTTACCAGTAATTATTTCATTGTCTAAGATACAAAAGTAAAAAAAAACAACAACAAATCCATGCAACACATTCTAAGAAATGGTAATTGCAAAGATAAATAGATACTTTGTATTAAATAGTTTAAAAATTAATTTTGATACAGGTTAGGTTTTGTGTCTTAAAGGAGCATCTTCCAACAGGTAGATGGATAAAAACCACCACAATTGCAGACATATGGACATTCTAGAAAGTAAGCAGTTGTATGTGACAAAAGTAGTGACACAGACATTGACAAAGTGAAAGCTTTAAGGAAGGATGTAGTAAGAAATACAAGTTCAAAATGCCTCATGCAAATCTTATTGCATCTTGTTTTGTCTCTCATTTCCTGTGCTGGTGATGACAATTAAAACAGTCGGTCATGCCTGGACTGTTTGGTTCATAGTGTGCAGCATTGATTGCATCTGAGACTTCTCTCTCACTTTTTGTTTAAAATGCAAGTTCTTTGGAAAAGAGACTGATTATTACTATAACAGTAGAACAGAAAGAAGAATAGTATTGGCCCTGCATAAATACACCGCTCACATTTTAAGGTATAACCTTTCTAATAATCCTCAGGATGTGCCTTTCCATCACAGAGCACTGCAGCCCTATTGTATTCAGTATTAGGCATTTAATTTTAGGAAACAGGAAGTCTGTTGAATAGAGAAGAGAACAGAGCAAAAAGAATGATCAGAATCTAGGAAGCAAAAGTCCTGTGAATAAAGATGGAAGGAATAGGGATTGTTAGAGATGATGTAACTGTATTTTATATCTGCATGATATGAAGTATCATAGCAAAGAGGAAGAGAATAATACACATTATGCTAAACCACAGCA
Organism: Serilophus lunatus; assembly: GCA_013399895.1. Lineage (NCBI taxonomy): Eukaryota > Metazoa > Chordata > Aves > Passeriformes > Eurylaimidae > Serilophus > Serilophus lunatus. The sequence continues at coordinate 116,530 of VXBA01003361.1, forward strand.
TATGTAGAGCTAAACCCAGAGGACTTAAATTTCAACCAGGCAGTTTTATGTTAAACACCTGGAAAATCTTTCACTTGTAAACTTACCTAAAATATGGAAGAGGCTAGTTGAGAGACTGCAAAGTCTCTGACCTCTGAAGTTTCTAGGGACAGATTAAACATCATCTGGTTCCTAGGGACAGATTAAACATCGTCTGGATGTGATCTGCTTGTGATCTTAGGAAGGGATTTCAAATACTATTGAGCTGTACGTAGGATAATGCTGAATCTCTGGTTGGTTTCTCTAGGTGTCACTATAACAATCTGTAATAATAACTCCAGGAAAGGCACAAGTCTGATGGCTACATGGATAACTGGTGAACAAGGTGGGGCACCACTTAAAAGGTAGGTTACCACTTTATTAATGAAATATGCTGGTTTAAGTTTAGGGAGGTCTAATTGCAGAAGTTTCAGAAATTACATAAGTCACGATAGATTGCTAGTAATTGTACCTACAAAATTAAGCTTTCTTTTTTAATCTTGTCTAGAATAAGGTTGCCCAAATAAAAGAAAAATCTCTGATAAAGACAGCTGGTCTGATCTTATATATACATATAAATATTTATCAATTTAAAGGTTCACCAGTGAAATCTCAGATCACCTTTATTTATGTTGTACAACCTTGGGTTTTTAATCCTACAGATGAGTGAATTAATTCTCCATTGACATGGCTAAAACTGAATTTCTACTACCTGTAAGTCAGATGAATTAGTAGGTGCATAAATAAATTCAGTTATTCATATAAATGTGTTTCCATGAGGCTATAAGGCTATAAGTCTCAGATTGTATGTTGTCTGGAGTGGGAAATCTTCTTTTAGACTTCAGTGGGTACTTGTCCAGCCTGTATTTTCTTAAAAGAGATCTTTGAAGGATCACAGGAGGATTCTGAGCATCTATCAAGAGAAATTAAGAGGTTATCTGGACCAATATTAAAGCAATTTGCAGGGGATAAGGGCAGGATTGATTCATTCATATTTATTTGAATGCAAAGACCTTTTCAAAACAGGGCAATTCAAACTCCTCTGGATGCCTTTTCTTCCAACCTATATACATTTTCCAATTTAATGAGTATTCTCTCATAACCAAGTAGTCCTATCTCCCCTTTAGAGTGACACTAAGAAATGAGGTGTTCATGCTTCACTGTTTAAAAAAAATAAATTAAAAACAAATGGAATTTTAAAACACACACATAATTCTTTATGTCAGATAGCAAAATTGGAAACTAAAATTAGCAATTTAACTTTGTGGTTTTGTAAAGAGTTATGTTTCTACGTCTGTTTTGTAGGATTACTTTTTAACTTTCAATTGTCAAACTTTAGGTAGAACTGTAGAGCTAAAATAAAGATAATTTAAAACAGGCTTTTGAATGTTGCGTTAATTTTGCAGCTAGTATGAGCTTTATTATTAAGATATTCCACTGTAATGAAATAACTAGATTGAATGATTTTTAAAACCACCTCTGAATTATCATTAAAGGAAATGGAATAACATTTTCCTTGTCATAAACTAATAGAATTGACTACCATGAAAATTATACTTGCTGATGATCTCCTAGATTTAAACTATAGAATATCCTAAACTCTTCTCCATTCACAACACTTCTAAAGTACAATGACTGGGGGACACTTTCATGGCTTGTTCAAATGATGGACAGCAAAAGAAATTGTTTCATTTGTTAGGTCCCTAGGAGTTATTTCAATCTGTCACGACACTCACAGCTCTTTCCACAACAAAGATAAGACTTCATTAGTTGACTTTCTGAAGAGCATTCTAAGAGGAGAACCTGGTGGCTTTAGTAATCTATGTAAACAGCTTTTATGGCATGCGTTTTTTTTCTGGTTAACTACTAGCATTTTCACATACAACTCAGTTGCTGACTTTTTTGAAGAAGCTGAACTTTGATGAGTAACTCATGCTTTGCCGAACACCTGTGTTTTTATGACTTTCATGCTTGCTGGAAAGCCTACCCGTCTCCTGCAACTGGACAGCAATATGAGGTCTTATTCACAATATATGCTGTTGTGCGTGTGAGTATACATATATAGATGCACAAAATTATCAGTCTGGCAATGCCTCTTGTGCTTCTGAACTTTATGATGTTGGCATGCGTCAGATATACTGCATACGTTTTACTTCTTGCAGAACATGTTCTATATATCCACTGTCTCTGACTTGATCTGAGAAGCACATATAAGCAAACTGATAAAGATTTTTTCAGGTTTCTTCATTGATAAAGTATGGATCAGGTGGATTTTTCTGTTGGAAGTACTACGCTTAGACTGGTATCACATTGAAGAAGCAATTCCCTGAGACTCGGACAACTCAAAGCTGTCTTGCAGCCACTACCAGAACAGCTCAGTACACCCTACCCTCTTCCACAAGTTTCTTTTGGAAAAGTGGGCTGCTGAAGTTAAGCCTACAGCTCATAAGTATTATCCTAAGAGGCTGGAAGTGGCCCATGAGCCACAAGCCAAACCTTTCTCAACTATGTTTTTGTGATGCAGAAAATTGTACTTATTTTCCCCTTTAACCAGGGGAAGATGAATTGACTAAGAAGAAGGCCTTATCTAATATGTTATAGCTGCTTTGTGTTTCCCAGTGCAGTTAGCCCTCTATCCCTATTTGACTAAAATTAATGCACGTATTTGTAATTTATTTGCCTGTCTCTGTCAACTGAGTATTATGTTATATATAGCACTGCACTTTTATCAACTAAATTGAGGAAACCTAAGTGTGCTTTTATAGGCAGAATATTTGAATTGCAAGTACAAAAATCAGAATATTGAAATTCTATGAAGGTAGCATTGTTAATGCTGAGGGTACAGTGCTAAGTTTACATGACTGAATTATCTCTAGGCTTGTGTATTTAGCTAGGAGGGGTTTTGATCAAAATTCAATGTAAGTAATTTTTAAATGTTTTATTTCTGCAGTAATTCATGTAGCATTCCTTTAAGTTAAAAAAACAGGCTCTCAGACATAACATATTTTGCAACAGTTCTTACCTGCAAATAAACACCAAGGTGCAAACAGTAAGGTGACGTGTTTATTGTGAGCATCTAGAAATAAATTTAGAAGGGTCTAAAAGTAATTTCTTCAAATGCAAAGTATTCAATGTTTTCACCATGTCTACTAAATAAAGACTGCTCAAAATAAAAATCTCTTGTCTCTAGGTATGTTACTCACTGTACATGCCACTATTTAAGTTTTTTTTTCTTGTTTGATTATAGTACAGACATGTTCTGTGGTCAGAAATACAAGAAGTCTATGGGGGAAAAGAATGATGATGATATCTGGATGATAAATTGCAGTGTAGTTTCTTTGGGGATTTTTTTGTGTTTGATTTTTTTTTGGTTGGTTTTGTCATATGCTATATCTACTAGATTGCAAGCATATCACCATCCCAGTCGGTTGATTGCCATGTCAGATATTTTACTTTTCTCATTAAATGTTACTCAGCGTCAATGAGTCCAGGTGGGCATACCTTGATCAATCAGAGCTTTACTTAATGCAAAAAGAAAACAGGAGAGAATATCTGAAGCTCCAAAAGCACAGGGTGGTTTTGAAGCAAGGGGTTAAAACTACTTTTCACAACTAACAAAATTTCAAATGCAGACAGTGTATTTTTGTGGGAGGGGGTTACAGAAAGGGAATCCTCAATACCAATTGGCTGGTCTCTATCAGCTGCAGTCGAGCTCAGGCTGCTGCTGAAGCGCAGTATAGATCTGAAGGGTAAACGTGTAGGGAAAAACAGAGAGGGATTCAGTCGTATCCGAGAAGGGAGCCAATCTCTTCCAGGAAGAAAGTGGTTTCTACCTGCCTTTCCTGCCTGTGAGATCCTTTGTGAATGAAGTGGAACACGCGAAAGGGCAGTTTATTGCTACAGTGATTCGGAGAACGAGGCATTGCTGCTTTGCACACTGCTGCTGCTGGTCTTGCCGGTGCTGCTGCAGCTCCATGTAGCAGGTAAAACGGCTTTTTTTCTGGGAAGGGGGAGGAGGAGAGATTGGGATGGTACCGCGGTGCCTGGGGCTGCGATGTGGGGTCTCCTGGAACATCGCACAAAGGGAAGCAGCCTCCACGGAGGAGCTGCAGAGACACGCGTGAGAAATCTGTCCGTGTGGATTAGTAGCCTGTATTTCCTGCTCATCCCGGTTTGGAATCGCAAAACTTCAATAAGTTCTAAACAAAGTATGCGAGCCCGCAGTGCCTAAAGAAAAAGAGAGCAGTGGAGGGAGAGGAAGCACTTGTACCTTCCTCTTCACGCTTTGCAGCCGTCTAGCCCTCCAGCAGGACTGAAATACGTATTTCAGCGGCTCTCAAATACATAGGTACATAGGTATGGGTGCAAGTACTTCGGTTGTGATGGCTAGGAAGATCGGTGCTGATAAAGAGGAAAATACTGTCTGCCAAAGTGAGGACTCAGATGAGAAGAAAATAGCTAAGAGATGATGTGAAACTCGTGGGACTGAAAAATGTATTTGCCATATTTTTATGTCCTTTTTTAAAAAAAAACCCCAAACTCTCCGTCCTCTCTCTGTGTGTGTGTGAGAGAGAATATGGAGGCAGGGGGGAATTTCTGCAGCATTGACCTTTAAAGTAATAAGGTTCAATTACAAGAAAGAAGGTAAGGAATGTGAATTCAACTTGAAACAACTTTGAAAACACCTGAGCAGCCTCCTCCCTTAAAAAAAAAAAAAAAAAAAAAAAAAAAAAAAAAAAAAGGCAACCACTGCAGAAATAATCTAATAGTGGGAAATAAAATTTAGCCCTGATGTACAAGATTTTCAAATGCAAGCCATGGTTTATCATTATCATATTTCAAATTGATCTACAAATTAGTCATGCGATGAACAGTATAACATACATAATTTTTATACAACTGTTTTAATGGTGAGTTTAGCTCTGAATTATAAATCATGCTGCAAGTGTGCTTATAATGGAGATGTGTGAAGGTACTTATCTTGAATATTTCATATATTTTTTGATGTGAATAGGTTTTTGGTATTTCAATTCTTAATATTTAATCTACAGTAAGAAAGATATGTATTTCTTGTCTCTTAAATATTCCTTTCAAAGCATACTATGGTGTGGTGGTGATGATGGACTGTGTAAGTCTTTGTGTTTATTGAGTGATGGTTAACTGGGCTTTTTTATATATCTGCAAATATCTATACAGAGCTAAATAGGATGTTGGATAGCATCAATGAATGGTTGACGTTATTGGTAATTTTTTACTTATTTTCAAGTTCAAATATAATCACAAAACCCTAAAAATTCAGGAATACCAAGTAGATCTTATTATAATGTACCTTTTCCTGTGTATGTGATTGGATTTCAGATACTAAATGAATCAGTATAAAAAGGTTTCCATGAAACCATGCTTTTAGAAAATTCACAAATTTGTCAGGACTTCTTTATTTCAGTCCCCTGAACACGTTGTTAAACCTATCATTGATCACAGTATGTTTTCAAGAGATTTCAAGGCTTCTTAAAAAATATTTCTCCAGATCTGAAAGCCAGATGGTTACATTGCAAAAGTCATAAGCAGTTAATTGCTAAACTGATTGAGTGCTCCAGAACATATCAGCATGCATACCAAAGGCTTCCATCCCAACTGATCAAACTAGTTACCTGGTGTTGCTCTTCTTAAGAGATTGTGGCCCCTGAGAGAGATGGTAGGAAAAATAGATTCTCTTCTGAGGAAGCAAGAAACAAAACTCTTTAGTTTGAAAAAACTGCTTTAAAAGGTAGTTTATTTTGTCTTTCTCACATCTATCACATATATAATATTCTTCCTCAAGTTTGCTTTATCTGGATTAATTTGTGCTCTTCCCCTCTCTCATCACCTTCCCTCTCCCCCAACAGTTCTGAATGTCAGATCTATGGTATTTGTTTATCTAGTGTGTTGGATCTCCCCCAATTTCTATTCATAATACATAGAATTCCCTCAGAGTGTTTAATACTTTGATTTTTTTTTTCTAAATATATAAGAAGAAACAATATTTCAGTTGTAATAACATACGATAGAGAATAGATAACAGAATAACAAGTGTAAATGTTATGGTTGTCTTGCTTGTTTCTCATTTTGTGCACATCAGTTGGAGTTTTGTTCTTCTGAAGAAAAAGTTGACTCGTAATCAGTATTTAGAAGGAAACAAAATGCTTATTTTGCTTTCTTTCAACCTTAAATAACAAATTATTTCAATAGTAGTGCTTGAGATGATTAAAAAATATTATTGGTTAGCAAATTCCTAAATTACTTTTCCTTAAGTGATTCTTAGACTGACAGCTTTTTTCAGTATTTAAATTATTTTATATACTTTGTTGACACCTGTGTAATAGGAAAATGTCATGAAGTTTTCATCTTTATTGCCTTTATCTGGATGCTAAAGGCATACTGCCACACTACCTTAAAGGTATGGTTATAAATGTTTCAAAAATGGTTACAAAATTGTGCTTAAGTATTAAACAATTATCATAGAATTATAGAAGGGGGCAACTTAAATGTGCATAGTCAAATTTTATCCTTTTTTATAATTTATCAAATTGTTCAAATATTCTTATTATCACCTAGAGCTCAGGTAAATTGTCTTTAACGTGTTTGGAGGATCTGTTAGTCCCATATTAACTTTTCTGAACTCTTCTGAGTTGCATATGCAATGTAAAGTGTTGCAGTAAAAGAGAGAAGATAAAGTCAGGATAGAAAATTGCACTGTCTTCATGTAATGAAGGTCATATGGGAGGGGGTGGGCACAAAGGCTTGTATTGGCTGTATGTAACAGCTATGAAAGTACGAAGTGCCACCATTTTATTGGTAGGGAGTGGAGCTTTCTTTGCCATATGCCTACTACAAAACTGGTACAGCACTCATAATTTCCTATTCAATAACTGATTCTTAAAATATAAAGCCAAAAATTATTTGGAGCACAGTTTTGTCATTAGGCATAACATCATAAATATCAACTTTCTTGAGGAGGGGATATAAAAAGAATTTCTGCACATACATCATTCTGAAGATGACAGCGTCTGCCTGAAGGGATGTCATACCTTTTGCTCTGGAATATATTGCTTATACTTATCTTTATACTTTTAAAGATCATAAGAGAATGCATGTGCTCATAATATTTCTATTCCTTATTTTCTAGTTGTAACAAAATTACCTGAAACTGTTACAGCACAGAAACAGAATATATTTTAATTTTGAATATATTTACTTTAAAAGGTCTATTTTTGTCATATTCTACTTCTGATTCTAACAATCACATAATTTTTTCATATCAATATTCAAAGTTTATTAAAACTTCTGCCTCTATTGCTTATACTTTATTATCAGACAACATAGTTGTGAGTACGGTGTGAAATCATTTTGTAATGACAGCTTATGTTTTGATTAATTTACCACAATTGTCCAATTCACAGTCATAAGGCTTTGAAAAATGATATATGTGTATCTGCTGAGCAACTGTATTTCTGTTTGTTAGGAATATCAAACTGTTTTCTGAATATTTTTCATAATTTTGAGAAACAGTTACGTGTGTGTGTGTGTGTGTACGTATTGAGCTATATGTATGTCCAGCGAAGGGCAACAATGCTGGTGAAGGGTCTGGACCACAAGTTTTATGAGCTGAGAGAGCTGGAGTGGATTAACCTGGAGGAGTCTGGAAGGAGACATTATTGGTCTCTAAAACAATGTGAAAGGAGGTTGTAGTGAGGTGGAGATCGGTCTTATCTCCCAGACAGGACAAGAGGAAATGGACTCAAGTTGCATTAGGGGAGGTTTATGTTGGGTATTAGGGAAAATTTCATCACTGAGATGGTGGTCAGGCACTGAGATAGGCTACACAGGGAAGTGGTGGAATTGCTGCCCTGGATGGGTTCAAAAGGCCATGTGGATGTGGAACTTGCTGAAATGGTATGGTGTCAAGCACAGCAATGTTGTGTTAATGGTTGGATTTGATGATATTAGAGGTCTCTTCCAACCTTAATGATTCTATGAAAAACTGTAAATACAAAGTCAAATATAAATAAATTAATTGATGACAGATCTGATGGGGTTACTCAACACCTTATGAATGTCTAGAAAAGAAACATAGTTCAGTTTTAGTGGAAATATAAAAAGAAAATTCCTTCTACAAGACCTAAATTACATTGTTTCAAACAATAAAACATACTGATATTTCTTCAGTATGCTGCTGAGTAGAAAAGCCATGTTTTAATCTCATGTCCACCTTGTCTTTCATTTCTAACAACTGATACATTTGAACCTGTGTATTAAAAACTGTTAATAAAAAGAGGCAGGAGAGAAACACCTAACAAGAAAAAATAAATCGTATGCCATAGCGTCTTTGATTTTTGCTAACCATAGTGTTTCATTAATGTGTTAAGACAAGACATTCTAATGCCACCATTTATCTGCTCCCCTTCAAATCATATGTACTTACCTACAGCATCACTATCTTGGTTGGTTTCCAGGATTTTCATTTGCAAAGCACTTTGAGGGATCTTGAATGCAAAAATTGTTATATGAAGCCAAATACTGTTCAGCTTTTAAATGACTCATAAAAATGCATCTACTTAAAGCATTTCTAGGTACACACAGTTTAGGTGTGTTTATACATACCCTTTAAATGGAGATGGTTTTATAAGGCATTTTAAAAGGTGAATATAATTTGAGTTTGTATAGCACATGTAGTTTAAAGTATCACAAAGAATTAATTACTGTTCATGGTGGCAACAGACACTTAGTAGACAAATGCTACCAAGAAGGTATGTTGTGTGAAATACTATGTTTTATAACACTACTTTATGAAAACTATCATGTAATTTTTGGGCTTTCTTAGACTACTCACTAAAGAGACTTGAATATAGCATCTAATATGAAAGATGGACCCTCTTTTTTTTTTTTTTTTCAATTCTAGATTTCACTTTTTTAAAAGTCTTTGATTTCACTTTTCTAAAAGTCTTTGATAGGGAGGGAAGATTAGGGTCTGCTGTAGTACATGCATTTCTCTCAGTACATTCACTTCTGCTGGCCTACTGTTAGGAGCTGCATGATACTTGTAAGTGATTGTGTCATAGCAGTGGAAATAAAGTTGGAGTATATTTTCCCATCTGCATTATTTTGTACTGTGATACTATCAGATTCCACAGAGTAAACCTGACAGCATACTTCTTAAAGTAAAAACTAGGGTAAAAAGTACAGATTCTGTCATCTCTCGTTAATACAAGTTGTTGCTCAGAGACCTAAACTTCAGAAAGATGGTTAAGTCTGTCTCTTTTCAGGAAGCCCCTTAAGAGTCTGCCTGACATTAAGAGATAATTCCCATATATGCCAGCATGGGTTTACAAAGTTGTCTACTGAAGAAAGTACTCTTTTTGCCTGAGACGTAGTATAAGATATTAATCATCTCTCATTGCTGAAAAACCTATATTGCTATCAAATAAAATAGGAGTAAGACACACTATCTTAGGCATTTTGTTTTAATGGATCCTCTTTCTTAATTTCATTATTCTTTATTGTTTTGTCTTGACTGATTTCTTTACTTCTATTCAGTGAAACCTGTTGTGAGGGATGCTGATATAAATGCTTTGCTAAACACTAGAAAGAGATTGCTTTTCTCTAACAGACCAAGCGGACTTTGTCATAGCTTGTTATACCTACATTCTTTTTTAAAGTCTTGTAACAAATATTTTGCTTATTTTTTTGTGTGTTGCATTGTGTTGTCTCAGTACAGAGATTCTTACTATCTTAAGTAAAATTTAGTCATAAACTGAATTTTGAGATGCTGTGACCACTGCTTCAAAATAAACACTCCTGTTTTAGTTATTGTCTTTTAGTTCACACTGTCCTTTCAAAGAGGCAGTCTTCTTTCTAGACATCTGTCCTCTGGTAGCAGAGGTGGTAGAGTGTTCAATACCTTCACCTACAGAAATAGTCTCTTTTTTTTAGTTCTGTACATTATGTCTTATAAACCACTAAAAACTTTGACAACAGCATGAAACACAATGAGACTTCTGTGGAAATAGAGATGAACCTTGAAAATTACTTCAGTGGAAGGAAAATGCTTCAAAATAACAAAATGAGTTTTGTGGGTAATGTGTTAATGATCTGATGGATTGAATTGCATAATAAAAATAATTTTAATAGATAGAAGAACAATAGTATTTGTTTTAAAATACTTAGGCAGAAGAAGAGAAATAAAACATAGCTAAAGTAAATAAAGCCTCTTTGCGTCAACTTTCCTATCACTGATGGAAATAGCCCTGATTCTGGTCTTTGTAATAGAAATAAAGCTGCATGATTCATTGAAGAGTCAGCTCTCAATGAACAGGCATGACAGGCTTGATTCATCAGCATTTTTCATGTTACATTCCAGAAGTAATTATTTATTCCTGTGGAAATATGCTTCAGTGTAGGTTGATCCTAGCCTCTTTGGAAGTATAGAGTAGGAATAAAGCTGTCTAACCTTGCCTGGAGACTCTCATTCACAAAGATGTACTATTCCGTTATTGGCAAATAGCAGGTCTTTGGCCAGGCAGATAGTATGGCTACAATGTGGCTCCTCTTCTCATAACACACCTGCTGGTAGTGCTTCTATTGAGAGCTGCGGTTAAGAGTGTCTTAGGGAAGCCTTGCCTGAAAAAGCACCGTGGATTTCCTTGGAATGGACCATCAGAACTTCTTGGGTTTAACCCTCTTCCTTCAGGTGATAGTCTATGTCATAATGGATTCTCCTATAAAATTTTTGCTATGTGACATCTGCACTTGATTGATCTGGTATATGAAAATGAAGAATTAATGTGTTATGATTGTTCAGTGCTTAATCACCTAAAATGTAAGGCATGGCCTTGGGTGATTTGATTCATATCAGACTGCCACTTTCTTACTACCTGCCTTTGCAGGTTCTTGATTTGTAACCCATATTTTAGGTCAAAGATTTGACCTTCCCACCGTGTATTTTGTCTCTGTAAACACTCATAAAAGTCATCTAGAGGTTGTAACACGCCTGCCTTGGAGCCACCAGGTCATAGGTGCAGCCAGAAATTCTACTTTATATATGTATTTTTTACATATATATATATATATAGAGAGAGGGAGAGAGAGAGAGAGAGAGAGTAAAGAGAAGAAGCCACAGACTTTTCCTACTAAGAGGTGGTTTTGTTGATAATTTAGGGGAGAAAATAAAGGAAATTTGCAAAAAGTTAAAAAAAGTCAAACATTCTAGACAAAACATTCCACTAAACTATTGACCCACCATATACCAATCCACACACTTAATCAAAACCCAATCCCTCCAGTTTTAAATTACCCAACACATCAAGGGAGGATCAAAGAAAGAGAAGGACAGGGAGCAAGAAGAGTGAAGAAAGAGACACATTATGTAGCCACCATTGGAACCTTGTGGAACACCAGCACTTATATGTCCACATGGCAGGGCTGCAACAATGTGGACCGCACATGCCTTTGAATTTATCTGCTCTGGTCCCTGTGGCTACCTGCCCCTGGCGGGACCACTGGCCCACAGGCCATTCTGGGCCTCTGGGGCAGGGTGAGAGGCAGTGTTCCCAGTGTCCCAATCAATTCGAGGCTGGATTAGGGACTCCAGGTGGTGTGGTATGTAGTGCTCCCAGGCTTTTTTCACTGGCAGCTGCCATGGGGCTGGCTTGTGAGCCTCATAGGGGCTGGCATGTGGGATTGGACACTACCTCCTCTCCATGAGGTTTGTCCCATCCCTTCCCCACTATGCACACCCACCCCCTCACACACACACTCACCTGCACAATCACACCCCAGAGCTGGTTCTGACCCAGTACTGTAATCTCGTGCCTCACAGAGATCTAAAGCCCTGCTTTTGGCTTACGATCAGACACAAAAAGCATACAGATGAATGAGAAAACAGATCAGTAAGTGCATCTAAGGAAAGCTGCTGTGTGACTCAAAACCACATAATGTTTCAAGGATTTAATTTAATAGGTATTTTCTTGGAAAGGGATATCTCACTTCAGTTCATAAGACCTACAATAGCCATGTAAATTAGGCAGAAAGAAAGGAGAGTGCCTGTATTTTTCCCATAGGTGAATCTGGAAGGTGTTTCAAGTAACTTTGTGTTTAAAAGACAGACACATTCAATCACAGATCACTTAACATAGATGCATTTTAGTATGTGAAACTTCAAAAGTCTTTCAGATTGTGACTTTACATCTTGAATCTTAGGTTTTTACCTACATAACTAGTTGAATTCTTCTAACTCTTGAAGACTGGGTGCTGTCACCAGCTGCTAACTTGGCCAAAGGTAGTTTTTGACTGTGCACATTCAGATGGTGTATGTAAACGGATGTACCAGGAGTGAGGTCTATAGAAAATGTACCATACAACAAATATGATCCAATACAGACAGCAATGCCTTCCCTGAGGGCAAATAGTGCCTGACTAATCTGGTGGCCTCGTACGGTGGACTGACACCTCAGTGCAAAAAGGAGGACATCTACCTAGACTTCTCTAAGGCCTTGGGCATGGTCATTTGACATTCTTATCTTCCATTTGGAGAGATATGAATTGGAAAGCTGGATAAGGAATTGGATGGAGGGACACAGCCAGACAATTGCAGTCAATGGCTTTATGTCTAGGCGGAGGGTGGAGACAAATTGTGCCCCCAGGGCTCTATCTTGGGAGCAGAGCTCTTTAATATCTTTATCAATGACATAAACAGTGACATCAAGTGTGCCCTCATCAGGCTTGCAGATGACACCAAGTTGGGTGGTGTGGTTGACACACCTGAAGAATGGCAAGCTATCTAGGCATACCTGGACAAACTCAAGAAGTGCGGCCATGAGAATCTTATGAGGTTCAACAAGTCCAAGTGCAAGGTGCTGCCTCTAGGTCGGAGCAATCCCAAACATAAGAACAAACTGGGAGATGAACTCGCTGAAAGCAGACCTGTGAAGAAGGACTTGGGGCTTTTGGCAGGTGAAAAACTCGATGTGACATGGCAGTGTGTGCTTGCAGCCCAAAAAGCCAACTGCATCTTGGGCCACATCAAAAAAAAGTGTGGCAAGCAGCTTGAGGGAGGTGACTGTCTCCCTCTTCTTCACCCTTGTGAGACTCCACTTGTAGTACTGTATCCAGCTCTAGAATCTTCAGCACAGAAAATGCATGGTCCTTTTGGCATGGGTCCGGGGGGGCCCACCAAGATGACTGGAGGGCTGGAGCATCTGGAGCTTTTATAAGCATGAGGCTTATTAAAAAAAAAAAAAAAAAAAAAAAAAAAAAAAGAGAGAGAGAAATCAACCTTCTACATACACATATACTAACAGGACAGAGGAGAACATTCTTAAATTAAAAGAGGAGAGATTTAGATTAGGTTAGGAAGAAATTCTTTGCTGGGAGAATTGTGAGGCACTGGCACAGGTTGTTCAGAGAAGCTGTGGTTGCCCTATGCCTGGAAGTGCTTTAGACCAGCTTGGATGGGGTTGTGAGTAGTTCGATCTAGTGGATGACATCCCTGCCCATGGTAGGGAGTTTGGATCCAGAGCCTAACCATTCTATGTTTCTATAAAATATTGCTATTTATTCTCTATTTCTTCTGATATAATATCTGTTCTCGGTGCTGTTACTATCTACACATAGTAACATAGTAACAGATAACAGATAATCTGTAGGATAATACAGTACAGATTACAGTACAGATCTGTAGTGTACAGTACAGATAATCTGTAACAGTTACAGATAGTAACTGAGGTTAGTGAGTTCCCATAAGCAAAATTTAGAGATAAATGTGCTCGGCTGTTGGATTTTAAAATGATAAATTAATTTTATTTAACTATAAAGCATAGAGAAAGAGAAGGAAAAGACAGAAAAAGTTGGAAAAAAGCTAAGAATTGTGTTAAAAAAGAAGCATAGGAGAAGGTTACCACCATGATGTTCCAGTGCCTGTTAAAACAGTTGGAATACAGCGAGGTGTTTCGGCGGTCTCGGCAGTCTCTGGTCCACCACCACACACGTGGGTGCAGCCAAGCTTCAGGGCTGTTCTGCTGAGCTGCCGGTTCTGGGCATTGCTGGAGTTCAGTTCATCTCGCAGCCGGAGGTGGGAAGTGTTCTTTGTAGCTGTACTTTCCCGATTGGAGTCTCCCGGGTAGCAAAGTCTCTGCCACACACGTGAGTTCGTCGACCACGTGGAGCAGCAGTTTGGGAAGCAGGGAGAAGCTTGTAACAAAGTTTCCTCTGCAACTCGCGTCTCTGGATAGAATCAGTGTCCAGGCTCCCAGGAACTCAGGGTCCAGAGCTCCTCAGCTCGCTCGTGGGTTTTAGATGGATTTAGCTCTCCCAGGTGTGCAGCCATCTTCCCCTCTGGGCTACAACGTCTCAGCTCTCAAGGCACATGGCAGCTGCAGCTTTTTAACTGTTTCTTTTTGAAGTTTTCACAACACTCCAATTCGTAACACTGTCACAATAGGCTCAGCAAGGAAAAGGGGCTCTGTCGCAACGGGTGGGGCGGAGTAGGACAGTGGAGGTCTGGTGCCTGTCATGGGTCCTTCAGGTGACCAGGAGACAATGAAGAAAATATTAAAACACAGTCCGTTACAAGTGCTAGGAGGAAAGAGTAATTCTATCCATTTAAAAACTAATATTAGTAAAAAGGAAAAGAAATACCAACAAAATTTTGCTAATGTTGGAACCCAAAAGCTCATCTAGATAGTTCAGGAGTTGACAATTAAATGTTCAGGTCAACATAATTATTCTTTCTATAGTGTGCAACTCAAAAGAAAAATGAATTAAGATTTCATAGACTATTCTAAATTGAAAGGGCCATACAAGGATCATCAAGTCCAGCTCTTAAGAGAATGGGCCATACAGGGATTGAGCTCACCTTGGTGTTATTAGCAGCGTGTTCTAACCAGCCGAGCTAATCTCAAGTCTAGTGTCTGTCATTTGCTTGGCTGTGACAGAGAGAGAGATGATCAAGGAACAGATTTCATCTATTTTGTCTTGTATTCCTAAGTCTTGTTATACGCTTATACTTGACTATTGCCAGTAAAGGCAATATACCTTTGCGAATTTCAGTCCGGCGGGTGAAAGCATCAGACGTTCTTGAGAAAGTATAAAGGGAACGAGGTTTTAATTTGAGTATCAATAGCAAAGTGCATCCCAACAAAGAAATTAGCAAAACAGCGTGTATAGTAATATTAAGTAACTTTTTCTGTTAAACCTATGGAAATGGAACCAAAACTATTCTATGCGGATGTCCTGAATTTCACAAAAAGCACAAGACACAACCCCTTAAAACACCTTATGTATTCTCAGGACCGCTATTTAACAATATGGGAAACAGCCACAGATATTTTATATTTTTTTCAAGGTGAAAGTGAAGGAAGTAGAAGCTAATCATCTGTCCTTCCTAGAAAGAAATAAAAGTGTTTTCAGCTGTTTAACAATATCTCACTATTTAAAAAATTCTTCTGCATGTGTTCCTTCCAAATTACCCATGCAATTCCTGGAGAAGATCTCTTACTCTCAACTGCTAAGCCCTTTCCTATCTTCTTCAGGCAAAATGGGTTTGCTAGCATATAATGATTTCCTTAATAGACTCATTTATTTATGCCACTTTTTTGCAAAGAATTGCTATAAGCTATATAGCTGTAAAGATTAAAAGGATTTTTTCTAAAAAAAACCATAATTCTTGATTTAAACTTTATTTCAGAAATATTTAGGAAGAAAATAACTCCTTCTTCATTTATGATTCAGCAGTCTCAAAGAATAATGTCCATAATTCCTTGTTGCATCCATAATTGAATAAAGCTGCCAGAACGCAATAAAAAAGAAGGGGGGGTGGAAGTGTTTGAAAGGTTTGTCTTAACTGGTTTTGAAGCACTGTCCTGTTATCTAAACTGAACTGCAAAGAACTGGTACTAAGACCTGGATTATGCAAAATCCAAAGTTCCTAAAGTAGAAATTAATTGTCTTAAAGTTGAAAACCTCCTGTGCTGAATTCTGAAGCTTTTTTTCTGAAAGGCAGTGTTAATTTGTCATGTAGTGCTGTTTCAGATTAATTGGAAGTGCATTAATTTTCACCCAGTCCCAAAGTCTTCATTCCCTGCACTACAAAAGTTCATGAGAAATAATAAAAATTAAAAAAAAAATTAGTCATTATTTTCTTCTTTCTTTAAGACAAAACTAGAATTGAGACACATAAAAACACCCTTCTATATATGTGCAAATAACCACGTTTCAATGGAGCACTTTAAAATTATTCCTTTCTAAATCTTGGGTTTTCCCTTCTTTGCTGTGTATCCCTTAAGAACATGCTTAACATCTCAGCTGTACTTGGGCTGTATGCTCTAATAGAATATAAGACCTTGAAGCATTAAAAAATTTCTCAGCCTTTAAATAGACTATGACCTATTCATTTACAGGGCTACTTCAATAAAGCAATAGCTCACTTAGGTTAATGATGGATCATGGTGCGATTCAATTTGCAAAGTGCAGACTTGCCCATTATCCCCTAATGTTTGTATGGGTCATGTTATCACATCCAAATAATGATTCATGCCACCCCTAGTTCCTGAAGATATCACAGTGATTACAGGAAAGCTCAGCATGCTAAG
Organism: Serilophus lunatus; assembly: GCA_013399895.1. Lineage (NCBI taxonomy): Eukaryota > Metazoa > Chordata > Aves > Passeriformes > Eurylaimidae > Serilophus > Serilophus lunatus. The sequence continues at coordinate 133,170 of VXBA01003361.1, forward strand.
ACACAAAGCCTTTAGGGTTCTATTGGCTGCTGTTGAATTATCATTTCTGGCTAGAGCATGATAAAGCAGGAAAGTCCCAGGCTTCTCTGTGACTGTGACATCTTCCTCTTGTGATTCAACTGCCCATCTGGCTGAGCAGACGGGCTGGACGTTTGCAGAAATCAAATCTGTCTCTCCCTGTCTTTTGCTTCTTGCATTTTCCTTTCTTATACTGGGGAAAGTTAGCTGGCCTTGACCTGCGGAGACAGATTATTTGCAAGTCAAGTGCCTTACAATTTTTTTTCCCCTAACAGCTTGAGAATCTAACATGAAGATGGAGGAATTTCCAACAGGAAGAAGACATCAATACTTTTGTCCTCCTCTAGTTATCGCCCAGGAGTGACTCAGACTGGTAGCCACATTGAGAAGGGAAAAACAGGCTATATTTCTAGTTGCAAATACACTGCAAGTACCAACATAATTTCTTTTTCCAGTGCTGCCACATTATCACTAACACTGAAGGATTGTCATCACTAAGATATAGCAATTCTAAATAGTCTCAGTCATAGAATAAGAAGTGAAATTTTGACTAATTGTAAATGTTTGTACATTTTTGGGGATGATCTGGAATTTCTCACCTACCACTGTGGTTTTGCTGAGTAGCCATCAGGCTGCTCACTGGTCCAGCTGCTGACAAACATTGAATCTTGTTAAGTGCTTCCAATAAAACTGCCATAAACCTCACTAGCACTAAACTCTACATAACATAAACCCTTCCCAGATAATCTATAGTGCAGCATATATAGTAAAGCATGAATGGGTAGAGAAATAGTTTCCTTACAATTTTTTTACACAAAGACGTAAGACCTATAGAAACAGAAAAAAAATAATTTTTTTTACTACAACTGTATAAGTGTAGTGGGCCAGGAAAGTAGTTTTTGCCTTTTAGGTTGGGGGGAGGGGGTTGCCTTTTAAACTTGTTTTTTTTTCTGAGAAAGGAAACAGACAAGGATGGTGACCGCCCCCTCCCTGGGTGCCTGCGGGCTGAATCCATCCCCAGGTGCCTGCGAGGAGCAACCCCGGGGCCGTGCTGGTGGCAGGGCTTCCCCTCGGCCGTGCGGGCAGCTCGGGCTGTGCCAAGGCATGGAGTGCCTGTCTCCCGGGCTGGCCAGGCCCGGGGCCATGCCTGGCTACGGGATTCCCCTCCCAGAGCCATGCCGGGTCTGTCCCTGGGTGCCTGCGGACGCTAGCCCAGTGCAGTCCATACCTGGGTGCAGGGCACCCCCAGGGCCGCACTGAGTCTGTGTCCGGGTGCCCTCGAGGCGGCAGCCCAGCCCCAGCCCCCGGCAGCAGCAGGGGCTCCCTGGCCTCATGTCCCCTCTTCTGGGGTTCCCACAGGCCCTGCAGCCATGCCGACAGCCGGGGGTTGTCCCGGGCAGCGGCAGACGGCCCAGTGGCCATGCTGGCGGCTGCAGGCGGTGGGGCTCTGCTCCTCAGCGGCAGCAGCAGCCGGTGCGCAGGGCGCCACCGCACAGAGTGGCCCCATGGTGGCAGGTGGCCCCACGGGTGGCACCGCTGGCCCCGGGACCCCTCCTGGGGGTCTCTGTGGGTGGCAAGAGCCCCGTGGGCGCTGCTGTTGGCACCCCCGGGTCCCGGGGGCCTGACGTACATCGCATTTTGGCGGGAAACGCCATATTGGCTGCATGGCAAAATCTCATCGACGGAGTGGGGCCCAATGCTGCCGCCCAGTGGGGCAGCGGCACGCCCGGAAGCGCTGCCCTGAGAGAACGCGAGATCGGACAGCCCATAAAAGCCAGAAACACGGACGTCAGGCCGCTGTTCCGGCCTCATCGTCGTGGAGAGAGGGTCGGCTGCTGGCCCTCCTGGTCCCTCCCGGTTCCCTGACCACGCAATATCATCAGAGCTCAGATCGTGACAGCAGGAGACCACCCAGCGGCAATGCAAGTGTGGTATCTTCCCCTTGGGTTTCCCCGGGGGGAGGTCCTTTTCGCTGTCCCTCTTTTTCAGAAACTAGACCAGGATTGGCATCACCCATGGGGCAGCCTTCCCTCCTTCCCTTGCTCCTCTAGCCCACCAGCCAGCTTGGAGGCGCAGTTTGTTATTTTCCTTTTTTTTCATAATGTTGTCGAGTTGTAGTTGTTGTAACTGGTTTGTGTCCTAGGGAGGTTCTACAGTTTGTAGATCCCTAGATAAATAAATAGTTTTCTGTTGTTTTCTATTAAGTCTCTTGTCACTTTTTACTGCCCCCTAGCGTCCAAACCAGGACAACATGCAACCTAGATACAGAAGAAATTGCCGTAAGAAATAGTGCTATTCTTCAAGTGAATTAGTTTTGTTATAGCTGAATTTAAAAGTCCTCCAACAGCTTCTGTCACTAAATAAAAATATTAATTTCACTCAGTTAACAAATAATTTTCTAAGGAAAGCCACTGTTAGTGAAAAAAATCTAAATTGAAAGGACTGGTTAATATTGGATTTTTTCCACTTTCTCTGCTTCTAGACAATGACAAACACAGCCACACTTGGCAGTGTCAAATAGTGATTAAATATTTAAAAATACGATTGTTTAAACCTTTCCAACATCTCACTCATCCATAAAAATATTACCTAGAAAGTTTGAATACTAGAGAGTGAGTTTGTTGTTTTAATCAGACATTAGAAATAGAATTGTAATTGAAATAATATTGGTGTTTTGTCTTTTTGGGCTTGGAAAAAGGTAAAAAGATGGGCACTTAGAAAAAATAAGTACAGCTTTTTCATATATTTGGCTCTAATATATAACCTTTTTTTTTTTTTTCTGCTTTAAAAGTATTATACAAGGACCTCCCCAGAAATAGTGCCGAGGATGTCAAAAGTGTAAGCAGATTTCAAACCTAATTTAGATTTCCCAGCTGCTTGGTGGTATATACTCACAATCAAATAGTGGAAAATGGCTTTCGAAATGTGTGCTACATTAGAACTCTGAAAAGTTTTATGTATTTTAATTTGCTGAGTTGCAGCAAATTTAGGACTCGAAAGTCCCTAGTGATAGTTGCCTGAAACATTAATAGAAAGAGATTTTCTTCCTTTCTCCTCCCCTTGCACCAAGAGTATAATGACTTTTGAGGATCAATATTGCATTCCAGTGTTTGGAAACTTTAACTCATGCAATCTTTTAATCCTTTTTAAGCATGTTGGCCTTATTGAAATTTGGAAGGATATTCAAACTCATAATTTCCAATTACTAAAATCTAAGGCCATGCTCCCTTCTTCCCAACTCCTATTTTCAGTGATAAATATATTAAAACATTCTGAAGTTTTGATCATATTCGAGAAACTCTCAGACTTAGTTTGTAATCTGAACGCAATGACCCATCTTTCAATCTCCACAGACTAATACCAGAGAACATGTGACCTATGGACATTTTTTGCCAGCAAAGCAAAGATTGTCATTCAAATCATAACCATAGTTGTAACTATTACCTGCTAATTTTACAGCAGAGCGGTTTTTTTAATGAAACATAAAACAATTCAAGATTTCAAAGTTTATGTTAATGCTGATAATTGTAGATTAAGCCAGCTGCCAGGTACAGTGTAAAAACATAGGATTTTCCCATTTTGTTTCTCTTTTTATCTTTATCTTGAATACGCGAATAAAATGTGGCATATCTGTATGACTATATTTTTATTTTCTTTGTATTGAAAACAGTGTAGTGAAAAAGAAGGCCTGAAACATATGTTAATTCTGCTGTTACTTTTCACATAGGCCAGTGGAATCTATCCCGAGGAAGAAGAAATTCTAAATGTCACCACTATGAAATATCCACATAAGAATTTGTGAAGTTCCTTATTTATTTACCATGCGAAAACATGTACATACTTAAGCCATTACTATTTATATCATCTTTGAGACAACAGAATTAGGGTTCCTGCCTTGTCTTAATATTTTAAATGGAAAAAAGAAGATCCTTAGAGAAATTTATGGCCACAACTTCCTTCTGTTGCCTTCTAAACCTCAAGTAGGAGTTTAGTGTTCATATTTTTTTGAGGGTTTAAGATATTGTATAGAGACTGCACATAAGAAGCAATGCAAAGCAAGAAATTTAGCTTTTTATGTGAAGTGCAAAGTGAAAAGCTTATTCTTTGGAAGCTATCAAATATCTCTTGCCTATGTCTTGCATAAATACCCATAAGCATGTAGATTTATCCCATCATGATTTAGGAGAAACTCATTAGATCCTACAGTAAGACGGAACACCTAAGAGAGAAAGGTCTTTCACAGCTTCTCCTGGAGTTTGCTTTATATCATGTACTTTTTCCTCAATGAAAATTGGACTTTTCAAACTTTTGTGAATTTAGTTTAGAATTACAACATGGAGCTTTCTAGCCCAATTAGTTTCAAATTCCAAGGAAAACGTTTATTTCTGCCTCAGATATAATTTAACCATTCCAAGAAAAACTTGTTATTATGACATGTTGGTAAAATGAGTGGATAAGAAAGAAAAAAATGGCCTTGTTCTGGTAACAGTGTGGTTTTCTTGTGTATCATTTCACTTCAGTGTACTAACTTATTTTTATCATATGTGAGGTTAGTGAGCACTAGTGCTGTAGGTAATATACATTAATGTGGATCATTTTATTTTTGACACTAGGTGATGTGACATTTTCTTAATTTGAAATTTTTACCCCTCTGTAAAAGTTAAGTCACTGAATTTCAGCAGTAACTGTTGGCATGATGAGATATTTATTTTTAAAAAAGGAAATTTAAAAAATGGAATCATAAAACCAAGGTGGTTTAAATACGACCCAATTATACTGAGTAGATGTGTAGATGTGGTGGTCCAGCTTCCATACATAGGGAACTGAAAAAAGAATTACTTTGTGAATTCCTGAGAATGAGTCATCTTTGCCAGCCTTAGGATAAGTTGTAGAAGTCCTGGTTAAAACCTTCCTTAGAGATTTATTTTTCTGGTGAGAATTTGATTTTCAGCTGAATAAATAATTTTACAAGGAGAATTTACTTTCTTGGAGAAAAAATTAAAGGTAAAAAATAAACAAATAGTTGAAACAAAATATTCCACAGACAAACACAGGAAAACATTTAACATGGACAACATTTAAGACAGAAACATTGCATGATGTTGAAGTTGTTGCCTTGTAGTCCTTCTCATTGAAAAGCAGAAATATCCCCTCACAAAATGCTTCATGGCCTTGTCAGTCTTATTGAGGAAAGTGGGTCTGTGGAACAGTATGGGGAATACAGTGAATAGGAGCAGTTCCGTTAAAAAAAGAACAAGGCTATAAATCTGAACTCCCTTGATCATATAGCATAAAGGAAACACTCCAACTAGGCATTTTGGTTAAAATTATATTTTGTATTTTGCCCATTTTTTCTCTAAAAAGCTGAAATTTTTCAAAAGGACATTCTTATATTTTGAACTTTTCTAAACTGTCTTATTTAGTAATTCCTTACTTCGCATTTTGTGCATAAGGTTTAAGACCCCAAAGTACATTTTATCTGTTGCTTATGAATGTAATAATGTGGAAGGTTGTGTTTATCCATCTTCTTTACACAGGTTTTTGTCTTTAGTTTATTTAGCACTTAGTTTATTCCACCACTTCACTCTAGATCCAGACTTACAGGAGTACAAGTGACACCATAGACTAAATTGTAGATGTTTAGGAGAAAAAAATTATTAGGTCTTAGTTGTTATCTGACAACCTAAATGATTATCTTAACATCAAGGCTTGACCCTCTTCTACACTTAGTGGAAAGACTGCATGCTGTTTCGGTATTCTTGTGATTGCTATGGCTGATTATTTTCCATCTTTCCTTGAGGGTGTTTATCAGAAGGATATCTTAATGTCAGTACCTTATGATTTCTTGACAGCTGGCCATAAAACCTGATTAATTCTCCTGCCAACAAAGCAACACGTGGGTTCCAAAGAAAGTATGCAATTTTTAATAATGTAGATTACTTGATTGATGTGCAGTATGCATTTTAATTACAAAAATAAACCAGGTAGAGGAAATTTGTTACTTCCTCATTTATTATTCTTTAATTAGACTACAACTAATCAGGATTTCTGATTGGCTAAAATAACCTCAAATTTAATATACTGGACTGCCATTACAGGCAGATAAAAAGAAAAGCATGAATTATCTCTCGTTGTCAAAACAGCACAGAAGAACAAGGAAACAAGATGAACCTTGAAATATTGTAAACATGGCTCTGTCTGTGATCTGTCAGATTAGTAATTTATTACAACAAATGAGATGTTTCTTTTGTGAAATGACAGGTACATTTTTTCAGTATGCAATATTTTTATATATTTTTAGTATCAGAGTAGATCAGTATTGCACCTGAGACTAATGCATTTATTTTAGTTTCTGCTTGTGTAAAAGCATTTTGAATACTTTACTTAAGATCAAAACGAGCCAAATGAGTGGTGATATTAACACAGTTCTGACACTGTTATAGCTGCATTGCAGAGTCTAAATGTAAACTACAAACTTTTATTCAGATGGATTTTTTCTTTCTTAAGTAAGCTACATTTTACCAGTCTGGTTTTGTTGTGATGTCTGTTTTGTGCTTCTACTATGTGTGTTACTGGTCTATGTTTCAATATGTGTATATTAAGGGAAGAAGACGGGACACAAACAGAGAGTAAATTTTCTTTATTGTGTTCTCATTCGTGCTATGTTCTTGCACAGGTGATATCAATTTTACTTATATCTCCATGATGCATGCATGCATACATAAATGAAAAGAGTACATTTGTGTTTTGTTGTTTTTTTTTTTTTTTATGGGAACCTGATAACTATGCAGGTAAACAGGCCAGGTGGAAAATTCTCATTATTCAAAGTTAGTTCTTTTTCTAAAGTACTGTCACTGCTTCAGCACATTTTGTATGCTCAGGTAGAGGAAAAGAGGGTTAGGAAGAAAGATGTCAAAGCAGAAATTAACACCGTGTTAGTGGTTAAAGAATATAAAAGAAAATAAAATTTAAATCCCTATTTGCCTTGGCTTTAACCCAGCTCTCATTTTAAGTTACTTTACCTCCATATTTTACAGCCTGAATCTCTCCAAGGAAGTTATTTCAATTTTTATAAAAAATTAAAAGATCATTGATAGGGACAGGAATTGTAAATGACTCAGTAGAACAGTCGATGGAATACTTACCCACACTTTCAAAGAAAGGTTGGGTTTCTGTTCTGAATTAAGCCAAGCAGAGATTTCAAACCTTGGTCTCCCTAAATCTCATCTGAGTTACCTTCTGCAATATTAGTTGGTCTAAAATTTAGCTTCAGGCTCTTTACAGATGATTCAATATTGCCTGTGAGGAGTGTTCCCACTTGAAATCTGATAAAGTTTGTAATTGACAAAAGATACATTTTACTTACTTATGAATCCAATTTATTATATTTTTATTATTTAAAAATTGATTTTTTTAATGAGTTCTAAACTAGAGTATATATTTTTGCGGCATTTATTTTCTCTTCTATTAGTGTAGACCAAAAATGCTTTAAGAAGAAAGGCAGACAGAAACAGTAACATGATCTGTAATCTTGTAATCTAATCTTACAATGCACAAACTCTCAAAGTCCTGGCTAAAATGTAACCAATTAATTGAAAATGTTTGTCTCCTTGCAATACAGCTGCACACAAGAACATTTATGTGACTCATTGGGGGATCAAGCAACAAGCCATAGGGTCATTTTTATTTCCTTTGATTCTGCGGCTTGTAATTAAGTAGGTGCAATGCATAAGACTGACTCATGTACAGCCAATCATTGGTTCTTACTTCTTAAAATAGCACATAAAAATCATCAATTCACTAATGTGTCATTGACAAGGAAATGTCATTGACCGAAAATGGCAGAAAAATCTGCACTTGTCTCTGTTTCTGCTGTAAGATTATTTCTTGTGTCCCTTTTTAGACAGTTTGGACATCTTTTCTATATATGTGTGCACAAGTGTGATCTCAGTATCTCCTTAGTGCCCTTATACTTTTTTTTCTAAGCTTTCATTTATTTTTTTTCTTTCTTTCACATATTCCTTTGCTTCTAATAATTTCTGCCTCTTCCAGTTGTTCTGTATTTTCCTTTTTCTCAATCAAAAGAGGTAATGTAGCTCAGTCATGGTACTGTATTAGATTGAAGGAGCCTTCTGCTTCATGCCAAGAAAGCCGGGTCACATCTGCAAGAAACAATAGTTCTCAAATGCATCAGCTACAGAGAAAGAACCCTGAGGCTCTATGTAACACAAAAAGAGATGGAATATTTTTGTAGTGATCTGCATTTGCACCATATTTGTACCTTAGTAGATGTCTCCTATTTGATTGCATCTCTATTTTTACTTTTGTACTTTGTAGCACTACACAACTGCATCATGGAATTAAGGATGTGAAGACACATCTAATCTCTCAAAAGACAAAAAAAAAATGTCTATGTATTAAATGGACCTTATTACAGACATATATATTATGGACTGATCTATGAGAAAATTATTTAAAGCAACAAGTGGAAACTCGTTGCTATACGTAATCAATACAACTGTATTTCTGCAAAGGTTCTGATGGCATTTCATTGTGCAAAGCTGAACCTTAATTCAGATTACTATGAAAGGATTACATATTAGGATATCTTCTTAACTATAGAGTAAATACTTTGCTAATATTTTTTTTTATTATTGTAGAGGCACTTGAATAATTAGGGAACCAGCACAGGAGAAATAAGAGCCCATTTAGGCTAAGTCTAGACTCTTACAAATTTTAAACAGTACAGAATTGTTTTATTATGTTCATTTACTTCAGATACCTCCTGTTTGACCTTGGCAAGACTTGCAATGAAAGCTTTTACTGTACGATTTTGAGTCAAACTGATGTGTTTGAAATTTCCACACGGATTCAGACATATCAGCTACCTTTAAAAAAATGCTCAATATTTTATTTGCTGAAGAATTTATTTATGACAAACATGACTGAATTTAACCTGTTTGATGGTAACTTTTAAATGCTTTCCAGGCGCTGTTCTGTCTCTTGACAAAATAAAACAATAGCTTTGCAAGTGATGCCATCTGCCTGCATCCTTTGAAATATGTTAACTTAAAACAAGTAGCCTTGGAAAAGGATTAACTGTTTCAGTGCCGACCATATTGTCTGCAGCTGTACCCTTAATACTGTAAAAACTCTGGCTATAGTGGGGCTACAGAGCCACATGAGGCCTTCTCTGTCATGTCACTGAGATGGTGACTGTCACAGCAGGTGGGTTCTAAGGAAGTCTGTGGCCTTCTCAGCCCATAAAATCTGTATCAAATAGTGCATAGCTAAAAATCGGGTTTGGTAGGCTGAATGGTTCATTGTTACTTAGTTTAGGGAGGCTTTGTACTGTTTCCCATATGGCCAAATAGGATGGGACACAAAGGTTCTACAGGGAAGGTGGAGAAGGAGAATTTAGTTTTGAAAACTTAAGCTATGTGAATGGAGACAGAGAGAATGGAGAATGCACAGAAGTTTGTTGGCAAGTTTAAATTTGCTAATTGAGCATTCCAGGAGATAGTTCAAATAATTTTTTTCCCCAAGGAAAATTATCCTCACTTTATTATTCTGCCAAATACTGTTTTCTGAATGTGGCTTGAACATCATATGGAATATGTAAATATTTTGACCTGTATATTTTGTTGGCTTAAATGGCTAAAAGTTGTGGATGGTAACTTCAAATGTACGGCGTAGGCAAAGAAGGAACATAATTTTACTGGTGATATCTAAAAAAGCCCTGGAAAGTATTTTCCAAACTACATTTGAATCTATATTGAAATGAAAGAAATGTGTAAAACTGCATCTAATAGTTCCACCTGGCATAACTACTCTTACCGTTTTTCCATATGCTGAAAATCAGATTTGGTCCAGTTTCAGTTTAATCAAAAAACTGCAGCTGATTAATTTCCTTTTGTCAAAGTCCTTCCATAATGGCGACCCCATGACACCAAACAAAAAAATAACTAGTTAAGCAGCTGCCACTTACCATTTCTTCCTGTATGCTGGTTTATTCTGAAAATGCTTTTCCTTAGCCTGAGATTTAAGCCTTAGATGTGTACATAAATAGGGATGATAAAGCTGCAGAACAGGGTGGTCAGACCATAGAGATGTGCATAGTGACAAAGAAAATAGGTCCTCCATGTTCTTTATGAGTGTTGATTTTGTTTGACATCTTATTTATACACAGCAGAGAGTAAGTATAGAGTAAAACAATAAGCATGGATGACTGCAGATATTATATACACAGTACATAAAATAGACAGCTAAAAGTATTGAAAACTGTTTTGCCTACCAGAGATTATACATTATATCATATATCTATACTTTGTAGACCATGCTCATCCTGAGAAGTGGCATAGTTGGCACAATCCTAAATCAGGATTTTTGATATCTATGCTACTGCAGGTGAGAGCCTATGTGAAACCTGAGAGTTTGAGGAAAGAGGAGCAGTGTTTCAGAAGAATCTCATTATATTAGTTAATATCGAAAGCAGATATGTCTATTTTATAATTTACAAAAAGATTTTAAAGATAATTTTAAAGATAATTTAAAGGTAATTTAAAAGGTAATTTATAAAAGATAGCAAATTTATTATTTCAAGATGTCTTATGTCTCTTTCTCTGTTTTTTTATTTGCTCTATGGGCACCTTAATTTACAGTCTATGGTGTATTTTATAAAATTATGTTATAATTCTGTTATATGTATGATATTATTTTATTATTTTATTTCAGCTCCAAGCAGCTATCCACTTAAATTATATTTCTCTTAGTTTGCTGCCTTAAGGCTGAACAGACAGAGAGCACTGGTCTTATCTAGGGTTGTGTCAGAAAGTGCTTTTCTTTAATTTTCTGTGCATCTGTGTGCAGATGAAAAGTATGAATCCCTTTTTTGATGGAAGCCCAAGAGAAGACAGACTGATTTGAAGAGGAAGAAGATAAGCCGCATAGGCCTCTTAGTGTAATGAAAGCTAAAGAATGTGTTAACAGTATATTTGACACATAGAGAAGAATCTTCAAATAATTTGTCCTTTATAGATCCTGAAATAATTTCCCTGTCAACAACTTCAGTTCATCCCACTGTCTTTGGACAACAAAAAATACAGCACAGTTTTAGCATGACTCCATGGTGGGTTTTTTGGCTTTCATTAAGTGAAAGAGTATTGTTTTTATCCTCAGAGACCTAAAAAGTGTGTTGTTTCAAGTATTCTTTCAGAAGTGAATACCTTTCACTATCTTTGAGGGGACCTGACTTCATGACTTCAAAGTTTCAAAAACTTATTTCTTGATACCTTTTTGTACATATAATAGTTATTTCCACTTTTCCTTGCTTACAAGAGCACTTAATTCTCCCCAAAAGCCCTTTTCCCTGTGCTAACAGGTTTCTGTTTCCATTTTGCATTCACTTCATTCATTACATGTTGGATTTTATTAGATCATCTTAACTCCTAAAATAGTATTATGCCTTTCTTTTGTAAGGAATGCATTTAAGATCACCTTCCTTTTCCCCTCTTCTTAATTGACTTGTTCATCTTATAGGTAGTAGAGTTACCCTCTCTGCTACAGAGGCTTTCATAGGCCATTAAGTCACAGCATTGCCAAGTCATTGATCACCAAGCCTGCCAGAGTTCCAGAAGCACTTGGACTATTAGGCACAAGGTGTGACTCTTGCGGATGGTCCTGAGCAGGGCTAGGAGTTGAACTCATTGATGCTTTTGGGTCCCTTCCAATTCAGCATATTTTTCGTTTCATGGTTAAGTCTGTGTTGCTATGTGAATGTGGAGGTTGTTAAAACAACTTTCTTCAGAAGGTTGTTTTCAGGAGTAGGGAAACTGAAATTCTAGCTTTTCTACCTGTTACCATATTTGGTATAATATTCTTTCTTTGAGAGGCCAAGTGCTGAGAAAAAGCGAGGTAGCAGTGAAACAGGGCAAACAGTGTGGCAGCTAGAGATTAACTGGTGTGGGGGGGTGCTTCTGCAGGAACAATATCTCAGTCAGCAAATACTGTACCACAGCTATCATCAAAACAGTGTTTGACTCTATGTCCCTTGAAGCATTACACCTGAAAGGGCAGCAGCAGAATAAAGACAGGCAGAGATGATAATGAACCCACAGCAAAAATGTGACTTCTACAAAAGCTCCTGTTCCCTTAGCTCCTGTGGGTGTGCAAGCCTTGGTGAGCAGAGTAAAAAAAAAAAAAAAAAAAAAGGGGAGAAAATCGTCAGTATTTTCTTGTCTTTCTCAATCTATATAATTTGTGTTCACACTGTCCTAATGGTTAAATTACTTTGCTAGGATTTTTATAGTTGCAATGTTGACTATTTGGGGTTTAATTCTCATTTCTTAGGGAAATAGTTACAGGGAAGACTAAGAAGCGTTTTACTCTTTCGAACATTAACCTCTGCAAACATTCACTCAGTGCATTTGTGCAATATTGTTTCTAACAAAACCAACAAGTTTTATCAAGCAAAAACAGTAAACCTATTAGAATAAATACATTTTAAGGAAATTTGCCACCAAATCAAGAATTCCTCACATTTCTGAAGCAGTGCTTTCTAAAAATTATCAGGTCAGAAAGCAGAGACACATAAAAGAAACTGATAGCTGCTGTTCACCTACTGGGCATAAATATATTAGATAAAATACTTTTCTTACACTGTGTAATTAACTACTACACATCTCTACTACCAGATGAAACTTGTTGCATGGATTTACATGTCCAAGATTGTCTTTTTCGCATACTTAAGAGTGCTCAAAATACAATTAATTTGCAGGTTAAATATACAGCTTTTTGTCAGACTCTGTGTTGTTGATATGTGCTTAGTCCGTTATTCAGCATTTCAGAGTTTAAGATTAGTGGATTGCTTAACTGAAGTAATAGAACCAGTACAAAATTTGCCCTAGAACTATGGTGAACTTTATAATGTTACTTGGGAAGAGAAGAAGTAAAATATATCTGGCACTGCTCTGGGCAGATAAATGTGACCACTGCTCCATGGCATCATAGAATCAGAAAAAAAATATTTATCTCCAAAATTTTTTTTAGCATTGAGTGTTATTTTTAAATTTATTAGATCACTTTCCCTGAATTTCAGTTACCTTGAAATTACTGCTGCTAAATGATCGCTGAAGCTTAGCTTTATTACAAGTCATGGTTTTGAAAGCTTTTGGATAATTGAAAATAAAACTTTTTAGTCTGTGTTTACTTCCGTTAGTTTTTCAGTAGTGTCACCTGAAGGTTTTAAGCAAGGAAGTTTTCAAATTTAGGCAGTCAGTGACAGCAAAACAAATCTGAGATAATTCTTGCTTTGCATAAAACTGGTAAAAAAAAAATTAAAAATCATCAGACAAGCAAACAGGGCTGTGTTTTACTATACTTGTAGTTCCCTGCATAAGATGTTATCTCTCTTCTTATGATAGGTCATCCACTAGCCCTACAGTAAAGGCCATGATAACTAGGTGAATCCACAAAGCAGAGAAGCTTTTTTGGAAGAGAATATATGAAGAGGCTTTTTAGTTCAGTTTAAACCTATCTTTCCTGCAGAGATAACAAGGGTGAGATACAATGTCTATGTAGACTTTCATTAAGATCTTAAAACACCTAAATGTCTGTGTCTCAGTTACACATCTCACTTGCCTGGGTTCTCCTTAAAAAAGTACTGAAGAAGAGTAATAATTACCCTACAAGACTGCCCAAAACTGTTGGCATACAATTTTTTGTACAACAACATGTTTCTTTTCACTCATACCCGCAAAACCATCTCTAAGATGCAAAAGGATTTCAAGTGGCAGCTAGTACTTGGTATGTCAATGGATCAAACTTAGGCTGCTAGAGTTTGGTTTATTAAATGTGTAACTTTGAAATCAGCAGTGAAACTGCTACTGATTTTATATGCACATCTCTGAATTGTATCTATTTCTCTGTGCAGGTTGCTCATTTGTGCTACCCAGATGCTGAGAATTCTCTTAGTATAAATGCTAATTGTTCAGTAGTACTTTCAGTTTCTTGTATTTCCCTCTGTTGATCTATTCTGTAGAAATTTCCCTCAGCTTTTTCTTGAAATTAAGAACTCTTTTCTGTGCTTTCCCAAAGTTCTCTACCAGTTTCCTCCACTATATATAGCAGTACCTCTTAATTTTATGTTATTCAAGATTTATTCATATATATTGGATAGGGACCAAATGAACTGGGAGACCTCAGGGAAAGAGAAAATAAGGAGGGTTTATCCAGTAATGAGTAAGAAAATTAGCAAGGAAAGCAGAACAAATGGTTTATTCAGCAGAAGAAATTGTTAAAGACAGTTTTTGGGCACCTGCTGACTTTTCACTGTCATAGATTCTTGGCAGTAGCTCTTCTAATTTCAATCAGCATGAAGTAGCTGAATTTATAGCTGATGTCAAATTATACTCTGGTATCAGCAAACAGAAATATTGAGTTCAGATCATTCCTAAGTGCTTCGAAATCTAGAGCTCTGAAATAGGTGTTTAAATATCTAATTTTAGGTGGTCTGATTTGAAACTGGACCTGTTGTTTTTATATATTTTGAAGACAAGCTGACACTTTATCTCATCACTTTAAATCTGCAGAGTTTCAGACAGTTTCCCAGTGCTAGAAGGCATGATATTTGAAAGGCATTTTACTGTGTAGCAAAGCATTCATTCTTACTTCAATGAAAACTGCAATAAATTTGATAGAAGTAAACGGATTTGAAATGTAATAGACTTACTAGTTATATCTGAAATATCTGACCATGAGTAATATAAATTTCAAAACAGAGTTTTTCGGTGTGAGAGAATGTATTTGGATTTTACCTGAAGGGCAACTAAAGAATTCTCTTTCCTTTTCAGATCAAACTATATTATTTTCTGACACAGCAAGGACTAGCATAAAAGTTAGTACTAAATTAATTTTCAGATAAACAGCAATAAAACTAGTGAACATTATTGACTTATATTGCAATTTAATAAAATTTTCATTTCAACTACAACATTTGAGAGTAGAAACAGTAAAAGTGGGCGTTTTCAGTTTTAAAAAATATGCCAACACTGAGACTGTCTCATCACTATTAAGCTTGGAAAATGTTGGGAAACAGAGAACAGTTGACAAAGATTAGTTAGAAGATTAGAAGATTGGAAGATTAGAAGAATTTATGTAGCATACAGAAATTTAAATCAAAGATATCTTTTTTTCTTTTCTAGTGAAATTAATTCCCAAATGTAACAATTACAGTGAATTATTTATACTTTTATCAAAATTACATTTCAAAAGCCCCCATGTTTTGAAATTGTTTCAAAAAGTTATCAAGTTGACAGGTGTCTTTGTGGATTTTCTTTTTTTTTTTCAAAAATTTAGCTTTTTTGTACAAATGTAAGTAAATGATTAATATCTAGCACCTCTGACAGCTGGTGTTTTGTATGTGTTTGTGTAAATACTTTTGTTATAAGGGATAGTGGTATCCAGTTTTGAAGTGGACTTTTCAGTAGCCTTTGAACAAGTGAGGCATTCTTACAGGTGAGCAGGTTGCCTAACTAAAGAATCTGTCACTGATTCAGTCTACTCTAGTAAAAGTCTTGTTGGCTGTCCTAAGGTCTTGCACTTTGATTGCTTTATAATGAAGTTATTCAAAAGAAATATGTACACCTCGATAGTGAATTGTCCCAAAGACTTTTCTGAAACTCCACAACTATTTGCAGAGTTGAAGTTTATGTAGTATTGGAAAGAAAGCACTTTAGCTGAACGGTGTTTGCCTTATGTAGGAACTCTCTAATTGCATATATAAATATTGGTTTAAAAAGAGTCATCTTATTAACCAAAAGCAATGACATTTAAAGAGAATCATATAAATATCAAGGAAAAAGCAGTCTTGAGAAAACATTAATTTCCTATTATCTGTTAAAATCACAAGTGAAATTACTCGAATGGAAAATAACTAAAATGAGCTGATTACTTTCATGGATGTTTAAAGTATGAATAGTATCAGAACTTCTGGCAGAAAGGCCAAACCAAAAAGATATTTTTATTAGAAAAATACAAAGGCATTACCAAAATACTTTTCTTCCATGCTTTAGAAGCTATTTCCTTACATGTGTAACAAAATCTTTCTTTTAGCAGAAAATGTTTGCAATAAAAATATGTAGCTGGTCAGAAAATGCTGATATGCTTTGGACTTTTTTTTTTTCCTCCAGGAAGACTGATTATATTTCTACAAGGATTTTCTTAGGAAGTATTGTCAGTTAGGATGATAGCTTCTGAGTATTACGGTACATGCTGTTTGTGGATGTTTGTGGGAATGCAATCATATACAGGAACCAAAATGTTCACCTCTGACATAAAAGTCTCAGGATGAAATTTCTGTTCCAGTTGACAGAGCAGGGATTTGCATGAAAATCTTAAAATAGGAGACTTGCACAGACAACCACAAACATCATAAAAACAGAGAACATTTCTTTACAAGAGGTAGTGTTTAATTATTTTTAAAATGTGGAATAATATGTTAAAGCATTTACTTTTTAGCTCTGTGGCCACAGACCTTGTAGTATGTAAAATTAATACATTAAACCCTCTAGATGAAAAAAGCAGACATTCACCTCTGTCTTCTGTGGCCTATGTGACAAGTATAAGCACTGTGGCCTCAGCCACACAGGAACAAGGCAGCGTGTTTGCCAACAGGAAACATTGTATTGTTGGGAGAGAGTAAGCATGACTGTGGAACATACTACCTGTTATCTGTGTTGGGCAATGGAAGGAAACAAACAGCAGTTACACATGCTCAGACCTGTCTGTAGGGCTTTTGTGCTTCTGAAGCAACATTTTGTGAATGAAAATGCCTTGAGTCCAATGTTTTTTTCATCCTTCTTTACTAACACTTTCAAAAACATTTTTTCTTTTATTCCAATGTCATTCTAAAATTTTATAGTTCCTATGAAACATCTTATATTTTGGCCAGTTATTTCTATTTCTCTCCTCCAAGTACTGATGTGAAACAGTTGTTTGAGAGTCAAATAATTTTCCTGTATTAGAAAAAAAAAAAGACAAAAAAAAAAAAAGCTAAAATTGTTTTTTGTCTGATCTTAGTCATCAGTGGGTTGCAGATCTCTGCCAAATCCCATTCGAGTCAATGAGGTTTCCGGCTTAGAGACGCCACTGTCACATATATGAACAATGAAAGGAACAGGACAATCCACATTATCAACAAATAGCTTAAGGGCTGGTGTCATCAGCAGAATTTTGGGTTCTTTGATCATGGAGCAACCTTTACTGCATCTGTCTTGTTAGACTCAGATGGTCTCTATCTATCTAAGAGGGCAAAAGGATTCTGGCCCATGAGTTGGCAGGGGTCGTTGAGGGGGGTTTAAAATAAGTTTGAAGGGGGAAGGGGATGAAACAAGCGCTCCAGACATGAGATTGAGGAAGGTGAGCCAGAATAAAGAGTGAAGTCAGCAGCACAGCTGAAGTGCATGTACACTAATGCACGCAGCATGGGTAACAAACAAGAGAAGTTGGAAGTCTTGGTACAGCAGGAGAGCTATGATGTCGTTGCCATCACGGAAACATAGTGGAATGACTCACAAAACTGGAGAGCTGCAATGGATGGCTACAAGCTCCTTAGGAGAAACAGGGGAGGGAGAAGGGGTGGAAGGATGGTCCTGTATATTAGAGAGGCTCTTGATGCCATGGAACTTGAGATTAATGACGGTCAGGTTGAGTGCTAGGAATCAGAGGGAAGGCCAACAAGACTGACATTGTGGTTGGAGTCTGTTATAGACCACCCAACCAGGATGGAGCGGTAGAGGTATTATTGTATAGGCAGATGGAGGATCTCAAGATTGCCAACTCTTGTTCTTGTAGGAGACTTCAACCTGTCAGATACCTGCTGGGTACTCAACACAGCAGAGAGGAGGAAGCCTAGAAGGTTCTTAGACTGTATGGAGGACAACTTCTTGTCACAGATGGTGTGCAAGTCTACCAGAGCTGAGGATTTGCTAGACCTGCTGTTCACAAATAGAGAAGATGGGAGATGTGGTGGTCAGAGGCTTTCTTAAAAACAATGAGGTCCAGGAAGGATCGACTTACTTCAAGGAAGAAATCTTGAAGGCACAGGAGCAGGCTGTCCTGATATACCAAAAAATGAGCCATGGGGGAAGATGACCAGCCTGAATGGGCAAGGAGCTTTTGAAGGAATTAAGGGAAAAAAAGAGAGTATATCACCTTTGGAAATGGGCAGGGTAGTTCAGGTATAAGTTTAAGGATGTTGCTAAGTCATGTAGAAAAAGAACTACAGAGGCAAAAGCCCAGCTAGATACTAAACTGGCCACTTCTATAAAGGATAATTAAAAATATTTTTATAAATACATTAATGGCAAAAGGAGGGGCAAAGACAACCTCCACCCTTTATTGGACGTGGATGGGAATATAGTGACTTAAGGAAAAGGCAGAGGTACTTAACACCTTCTTTGCCTCAATTTTCAACAGTAAGGCAGAATGTCTTCAGGACGACTGGCCTCCTAAGCTGGTAGATGGGGTCAGGGAGCAGTATAGCCTCCTGTGATCCAAAAGGAAGCAGTTAAGAGACCTGCTGAGCCACTTGGATCCTTACAAGTCTATAGGACCAGATGGGTTCCATCCTAGGGTGATGTGAGAGTGGGAGATGAGCTCGCTAGGCCACTGCATCATTTATTGACAGTCTCAGCTCACTGGAGAGGTCCCAGGTGACTGGAAGCTGACCAATGTGACACCCATCCAAAAGAGAGGCTGGAATCACAGAGTCACAGAATTAACAAGGTTGGAAAAGACCATTGAGATTATCAAGTACAACCTATGACCTAACACCATCCCATCATCTAAATCATGGCACTAAGTAGCTCATCCAATCTCTTCTTAAACACATCCAGGGATGGTGAATCAACCATCTCCCAGGGGAGCCCATTCCAATGGGAAATCACTCTTTCTGTGAAAAAGCTTTTCTTAACATCCAGTCTAAACCTCCCCTGACACAGCTTAAGGAGGATCCAGGAAGTTATAGGCCTATCAGCTTGACTTGACAAGATTATGGAACAGATCATCTTGAGTGAGATCGTACAGCACCTACAGGATGTCCAAGGGAACAGACCCAGCTAGCATGGATTTAGGAGGAGCAGGTCCTGTCTGACCAACCTGATCTCCTTTTATGAGCAAGTGACCTGCCTGGTGGATGTGAGGAAGGCTGTGGATGTAGCCTACCTGGACTTCAGCAAAGCATTTGGCACCTGGAAAAGCTGGCAGTCCACAACTTGGTGTATTGGTTTCTCTGTGGCCAGGTTTTGGTAGCAGCTGGGGGGGCTGAGGGGGAGGCTTCTTTTAGAAGCTGCTGGAAGTTTCCCCATGTCCAGAAGAGACAATGCCAGCCAGCTCCAGGCTGGGCCCGCTGCTGACCAAGGCCAGGCCAATCAGCAGTTGAAGGAACGTCTCTGTGATAACATATTTAAGAAGGAAAGAAAAAAATGTTAGAAGGAGATGAAGATGGCTGCCGGAGAGGAGCAGGGTGAGAGCCTGTGAACAACAACGCAAACACCAAGGTCAGTGCAGAAGGAGGGGGAGGAGATGCTCCTGGTACCAGAGCTGAGATCCAGCTGCAGCCCATGGGGAAGACCATGGTGAAGCAGCTGTGCCCCTGCAGCCCATGGAGGACCACAGGAGTGC
>VXBA01003361.1:157322-181838 GCA_013399895.1 Serilophus lunatus
TTTTTTTTTTTTTTTTTTCAATTCTAACCACACATGAAGTATATGTGTCATGCTATGGAAAAATCTGAAATTCACATAAAAGAAACATTTCTTCTTTGGCCTTAATATTTGCTGTATTTTGTTAATCCAGTAGTATTTGTTTGGACTTTGACATTCAATTGAGGACTACACCTTATGAAACTACTACACCTTATGTTCACGTCCAGGTTAGATAGGGCCTTGAGCAATCTGATCAATTGGAAGGTGTTCCACTCAGGTGTCCCCTCAGTGGCAGGGTGAGGTGGGACCAGATGGTCTCTAAGGTCCTTTCCAACCCCTTCACATTCTGTGACTCTGTGGAATTACGGTATTAAACTTATAGTTTGTATGGCCTTCACATGAAGTGCAACAAATGTAGATTATACTGGAATCATAGTGTCGGAGTTTAGTAATGGAAGTTTTTCTGCACCTGTGTTGAATGCAAGATTGGCAGATATTTATAGACATTTAGACAGGGAAAAACTGCAAGGAACAATTACTTTTTTCCTTCTTTTTTGACACTAAAATGAATATAAAATCTAATCATGCCCCTTTAAAACAAGGTTACACACTGAGCTTTCATAATAGTTTCAAAAGAAATTATACATAATGGGAACTTACATTAAGGGACAGTATTTCTGAATACTGAATTATTCACTTAAAAGCATATCATGGAAGGGCTGCTACACAGTAACACGTTGTTTATAGGTCTGCTGATAAAACAAATCGTGACCGCTTGTCTATATGAAGAAGTATCAAATGTGTCTGAAGCAGTAAAATATTATCCCTTAAACAAGAACCGTTAGGAAGGGATTTCTTTACAGCACAGTAGAGTGGATCTAATTTACTCTTGATTAACAAGAGGAGATAAGCCCCACTTTAGCCTTGTTTTCAAAGATAATAAGGAACACGACTTCCTTCAAGGCAAAGTTCTGTTTGAATCATTGTCTAATTTTAGGACATGATACTACGTTATCTTAGTTTTTGTTTTATTTTATCTTGATCTTTTCTGGATCATTTGCGTTTATGGTACACTGTTGTTTATCTCTTTTGTAATCTAAATTTGAGCTCCTCTTTTATCTTCTTCTTTAAAAGATCAAGCTTAAGAGTGGATGCTGTTATTAATGTGTCAGTTGTGCTTGTTCTTTTATAGCACCTAGTTGAACTAGGGCATATGGCAGGAAAGTTCAGGGATATCTGAACTGAAGCATTGATTAAACTGCTGAAAGTTGTCTCTGGACAGAGATGTTGTCTCGTAAAAATCAAGCAAACAGGCTGTCATTAAGGTGTTCTGTTTAATCTTGTACTGACCCATTTGTTAACCCACTTACACTTAAAAATAGGCTATGTTAGATTGAAATTTAGATTTAAAGAAGCAAATACAGAGAATTTATTTTCTGAGGTCTTGTCTGGTCCACAATCCATTTCATATAGTGCAGTCAGACAGAATTGTGTGAAAATGGTCTCTCCAACACAGCTATCTGGACTAATATTGTTATATTGTATTTTAGCACATTTGCATGCTACAGAAATTGAATTTGTGTCCTTTGCAATAATCATAATTATGATCACCTTTTTTCCCCAAGGAGTCTGGGAAAATCATAAAATCCCTGAGAATAATATTTGTTTAGAGCTTTCAGAAGACAAGTTATTAGATTCAAGTGTTCATTAAAGAGGTATCAAGAGAGTCAAAGTAGTAGGGGGTTTTCTTGCCTCCCTTTTGGATTAAAATTGTTGTGTTGAAGGATTATTTTGCCATCTTCCTAATTCTTTCTCTGCTATTTGTGTAAAAAAGTGCGTGGACAGTAATTTTCTAACTTAGATCTACATTTGCAAGTTTGATTTAGTATATAATACTTTTTAAAATTAAATCCTCTTAGAGACAGTACAACTTTCATTATTAGACATAATATTATTATTATTAGAGAGAATTTAGAAAATTTTTTTTCAGAAATTCGCTGACTTGTTTTAATTTCTTTTAGTTCTAATGGCTGCTTGGTTAGAACTCTGTATTTTTCAGTGACTTTTTTTGATTTTGTTTTTCTGAAAATATCTACTGTGTCTATATGGTTTTGGTTATCTTTCTGCCTAGAATATATGCTATAAATGACAATGCTGGAAGGCCACAAAGATATTCTTCTTGGTTAACGTATATTTTTTTTTACTATTTTAATTACTGTCTTGTCCAGTGACAGTCTCCATCTTAATGTATGGTTTGTGCTTGTCTTCACATGTAGAGTATACTGAATCTTTTGATAGAACTACTAAACCACAGGTCTGTCAAATTGTGTAATTTTTGCTAGCTTATTAAAACACTTTTTTTGCAGGGTGTGTGTGTGTGTGTGTGTGTGTGTGTGTGTGTGTGTTAAGATGAATCAATTCTGTTACAAAAACTTCCTCGGTCCATGATAAATCTGTGAGGAAGGCAGGTTCTCATATATCTTAAATAATCAAAACTGTAGAACCTGGTTCTCTGTCCTGCCTTTCAAAAACTAGATGGAGAGAGACATTTTGTTTTGAACAAGTTTCATCATACTCATTGCAATAGAAACATGGAGTGTGAGATGCTGGTAGAATAGCTGCTAGATTTTAGGAATCTTTATCACTCCACTGATTGCTAATCACCAAATATCTGCCTTTTAGTGGTTTACAAAATCTCAAGCTTTTTTTGTTTCTGGAAAAGGGTGACTATTGTTTACATTTTCCCAGTTATCTTTCTTTGTTTCTTCTAGCTATTCAAATGGTTTGGAAAAACCTTCATATTGTCCAGAAATAGTAGCTACGTTATCTTCTCTTTTCAATAAGTATTATGAAGTATTTATAACAAATATACTATCAAGTTCATTTTCTTGTCTTCATTTCCTTACTTTTATGAAATATCAGTCATAAATAGTAGAGCTGGTTTCACTAATATTTTTCGTTTATTTTGATTTGCATGTGCTCAACTCTGTCTTCCAGGAAGAAGTACATGCATTCAGTTTATATGAGAGCTTTGTAGTAAAGTTAGTGCTAAGTTTGACTGGATGCCCCATCAAGAAGGAGCATTCCTAAGGCAATGGTGCAGCACAGTACCTCCTTAGGATAGAAAAGATGAGTTTCTGCCTCACCTGAGATTTTCAGACAGCTTCAGTAGAAAGCCTGATGAGAAAGAATGAAATGAGGGAAAACTTCACAACTCAAAATCAACCTTAGGCTGTGCAAAGCCTAGAGATGGTGTGCTCACAAATATCAACTCTTCCTTCTTGCTAATATACCAATTCAGAGACAGGAATTCCCTCAAAGTAGTGCATGAAAGCCTGCTCCCCAGTGAGTTGGGGTTAGAAAAGGAAGTCAGGGCCCTGCTGAAACACAGGGCTAGGATAGAGCAAGCTCTGTAAACACCAGACACGAACATCAGATAAGGGGACAGAGACGGCGAAAACCAGACATCACAACAGCCTGGAACAACATCTCAAGGTCTCCTAGAAGAGGAGGCTGTGCCTGTCTGCGACGGGACGATGGCTATGAAAGCCCAGCCCTCGAAGGGACGGGGCGGAGAAGAGGGTGGGCTCGGAGCAGGAGGGGCCAATCCGCGCTGTGTGACGGCTGTCACTCGGGAGGGGGATATAAGCCCGGGACAGTCACGTGATCGGCGAGCGGGGGGTTTGGAATGGAGCTGTAACCCTGCTCCCTGCGCAGAATAAACACACCTTTCTCATAACGAGGCCTACGTTGTGAGCTCGGTTTCCACAAGTCACCAGTGCTGCAACTGTCTCTTTAAAAGTTGTTATGAAAAATAAGAGAGGTCTTCCAATGACTATTGATACCAGCATACCACAGCATACCATACTGATAACGCAGCATGGCAGTGGCACAGCCTTAAAGGCAGTGGTGAGGTGGCTAAGACACTCCTTATGGCTATAGAGAACAGATTTTTAGACGCAAAGTACAGAAGTAACTATTCCGATTGGCTGATCTGATCTACGTTCATAAGCAAACTGCAATGAAGAACTTCTTCAGCTTAATTATTACTCTTAGTCAAGTATTATTCTTGATTTATAAATTCCTGGTTTGGATACTTCTCTGCTTAGCCAGTGGATCCAGTGGCTAATTACTGCCATTACAGAAATAAACATGTGCTTCATTTGCAGGAACATTCAGCTAACGCTAGGTTTCACACATGAGTTGTGCTTTTTTTTCTTGGATTTTTTTTAATCTTTTAATAATTTTACCTGGTAGAATGAATATTCTTGCATTGTTAAACGGAGAACAGAAAGTTCCAGTGGTGTCAGAGACCCAAGCCAACAGTAAAATAAACAGCAAATAAGACAATCAGATTTTTCTGATCCAGATTTTAATGTTCGCTATCTGTGGTACCATTTATTTAAGATTGTTTCCTCTCTGAATCTTCTTTATTTCTGTGCATATTTTAACACTGCTGCTATAAATACACCATTATTAGCTAAATTTATAAAATATTATAATGAGAAGGGTGAAGGAGATAAAATGACTGAAAATAAATGTGAAATTGGTAAACTAAAATAGATTAACAGATTTTGTTTTGGAGTTGGGAAATATAATTTTAGCTACATTTTATCCTTGACTGCCATAGATCAGAGCAGTCAAAATAGAACATGTAATGATGACATTTTTAATGAAGCTAAACCAAGAGAGACACTTCGGACTGGTAGCATTTCTTTCTTCTTTCACTTCTCCAGAAACATAGGATTGAGTGTCTTAATATTGGCTGGTACTTAGGAGTGTAAACAACATGTATTTTAGAAACTGTCAGGTTGTGAAGTTAAGACATACAAAAATTTTCTTTCGGCATGTAAAATATTAACAATATTTTGTTTTCTTATCTGATGTGGCTTACAGTCTTACATAAATCAGGGATATTATAAAATCAAACTCATGAAATGTTGTGTCAAGCATGAAATTAAATTCTTGGAATATTTTTAATTTTTTAAATAAACATTCATTAACTTTTGTTTTACCAAATATGAAATTTACTCTCTTCTGTTAAATTGAACTTAATTCCTCAATAGTCACTTCCCATATAAGCCATCTATACTTTGTGTTGTTACATTATTCCTTTACTCTTTCCTCCTCAATTTCCCCCGTTAGTTACAATCATTTTTCTGCCTATGTAGTCACATATAAACTCTCTGTGCTGCTGTCCTACTGTCTAAGATTTCTGTGATCTTAAATTAATAAAGTCCTCAGTGACAGTGCTTTGCTTTGCATCTAGAGCATCTGGCATATCCAAGCAGCCTCATGTGTAAGCCAGGGACAGAAGGTCTCTTATTCTCAGGCTTTGGTATTCATACAGCCCTGGTTGTAATTTTGTCTGTTTACACTCTCTAAGTAATTCATACAACATTCCTTGGAGATACAGAGGATATACTGCTGTTCACATTTTATAGGTGCATGTTGAAGCATCACAAAAGACCTGTGGTGCCTTTTGAAAAATAATGTTTTCTTTCCTTTTGCTTTATGTGACTTCCAACATGTAGATCTCTGAAGTCAAGATTCAAATTAAACTCTACTAATTCTTATTGATCCTTAATGACTGACTGGGAAGTTGTGTAACAGAAAAACTGATGTGGCTGGTGGCCCCAGCTGGTTTGGTAAATGCTTGTAGTCTCGATTATTTCAGCTCTTTCATCATCAGACTGCCACAGTGACTCCCTGCCTGGGAGGAATTGTGAGTCATCAGTAGACACAACTTCCTATTTGGCAAGAATGTCAGTGCTTGAGATACCTTGACTTTAAATAATAGCTTTCTAGGCCATGTATTTCCTTACAGACTCCTCTTTTGTATTTAGATCTTCATCTTTTTGATGGACTGAGACCTGGATCTGTAATGGTGCAGTGGACCTTCAACAGATTTTCTTTTACACTGTTCAAGAGATGTTTTACTAAATCTCTTAGATTTTGCATAGTTGAACATTTAAATGTTTTAAACTCTCTGGGAACAAGTATGTTTCCCAAGATCAAATAGGAGTGTACTGTCGTATTTCAAATTGGCCACCGAGACTTGTCATTTTATGCATCCATACCAGTAATGCTGTGTATGGATTCACAACTGTCAGTGTATTCATTTGGTTTTTATTGCAAGAGAAGTACTCTTACAAGATGAGGAACTGAAAATAAATTGCTTCTTACCAGGCCCAGTTGTTTTGAGTCCCTGATGGGGTTCTAAAATATAAGTGTATATTTTCACCTTAATTTCACACTCTAGGTTTCATAACATTACCTATCAAGACTGAATTAAGGTGAAGTAGAAAGAATTAAATAAAAATTGTGTGTAAATGGGAAAATCCATATATATATGTTGTTTAAAACACTTCTGCTGTGAGAATCTGATTCTTTAACACACCTTCTATATCCTCTTTAATGTAAAAAAAATAATAGAAAATTCAAAATTGGATTCGAATGAATGGCAAATCTTATAGTTTTACATTTGTTGTTTTGAAGAAAACAAAATTTATACCCAGAATTTCTATTAATGGTTTTATTTTGTTAAATTTTAACTTGTTAATTTTTAATTCATGTGGTCTCATTGTTTAGTCTTAACATTGAAGATCTTTTATGGGGAAAATTTTTCAGAAAGGGATTTACATTATAAACACCTATTTATATGCTCAGTTTATCCTTTACCTAGTACTAAGTACCCTTTTTTTTTTTTGATTTGCAACATCTGACCTTCATTCTGACTATAGTTAATTAATTAGTTAGTTAATTAATTTCTAGCAAGAATAAGAGAGGGTAAAAAAAATATTTGCCCAAATGCCTTAGAGAAACCTGGATATCTTTCAGATATAGGTAGAAACAAGAGTGAAATGAATGCTTGAGAGTTACATGTATAAATGGGGAGAGGTGAGATTCCAGTGTGTATTTTAGGGAAAGCACGAAAGTTGTCATGGCTAGTTTAAGAGTTACAGCCCACTTTCCACTAAGCCTGAGGATCATGTTTTTATTTTTAATAATAACAAGGGTTCAAATGTATTCAGTTTCTCTTCATGACTCTTACTGTACTTGTGAGAGAACTCTCAAAATTGGACTTTACAGGTTCTATCCTTGCAGTTAGGCCAACACTTTTCCTAAATTGTCAAATAATGCAAAGAAATTATGAGATTCATACATACCTTATAAAGTGTAGCATTAGTTTAGCCAGACACATCTGTTTCCCTGTAGAGGTTAATCTGTCCTTTACATGAATTAAATTTTATTTTATATGAGGAGTGTTTTTTGTTTATTTATTCAATAGAAAGGCAATTTTCAGGGTTATTGAGTGAAATATTAAGTGCCTACTTTTTATGTTTAGGAAAAAAAGAAAAATTTCAGATTGGTGTGAATACAGTTCAATTTCAATACCTTGCATTTGGTAGACTTAGAATAAATGAAGCATTGTGATGCTATTTTTAATTCTTAATTAGTATCTCTTTTCTTCTTTCATTTTCAATGGTTTGCCCTTTTTCAAGCTGCTGGATGAGAACCCAAACTCTGCTAGAGGTCAGCCTGGTTCATGAGCTACTAGTAGATAATGCAGAAGAATATATCTTTCCTGAATTGAGGCATTATCTTTCATGTTCATGTGTATGTGTTTGTCTGTTCAGACATTATAACTCCTGGTAAAAACCACTAAATCTATGCAGAGAAGTCAACTAGTTGAGAATAAAAGAGAAAGGAGTGAGGAAAACTAGTGCCACCAAGCCTAGCAATCTGCTTATGTAGTTTATGTCATTGAAACTGTTTGGGAATTTAACTATCTGCTTCTTATTTAAATTAAGCACTTAAGAGTTTTGCTAAATTTAGACTTCAGCAGGGGTGAGTAAAACAAGTGTTTTACCTATTGCCTTTCATTCAGTTTTAAAAAATTTAGTTTTACCATTAGGAATCATTTATATGGAGGGTAATAATGCCAATAAGATATTAATGTTTGAAGGAACATTACTATCATTGTAGAATTGGCAGAATTTTGGGTTTCCAAACTGGAAAAAAAACAAATGTATCATTTGCATGTACGCAAGAGCACAAAAGAGAGAACAGTACCAGATATAATTTTGAGAAATAAGATATACCTAAGATTTTGGATCATGATGTTTGGAAATGTTATGGCAAGAGCAAAATAAATTATTCAGATGTGTTAATGTGAGGAGAGGATCCACATTTATTTCAGAATACTTGTCATAGAGGACAGAAAACCCAAGAAGGGAAAAGAAGTTGCCATTTCAATGCAAGAGAATCTAAATATGAGAAAGAAGTATTATTATGGTTAAAGAGAGAAAAAACACTCAAAAAAAAAAGATATGCTGTTAGGTGAGTGGGGAACAGCTATAAAAAAGCAGACTCTAAGAGTATAAGAGTTCTCCAAATTTATGAAAGCAAATCAAAATAGTAAAATGTGATACTGTGAAATGGTAACAGGGATCTAAGATGATGTTGGATTTACTAGCAAAGATTTAAAATACCTAGAAAATATATACACCTATAAGCAAATTCCATAATGATGAAAACATTGAAAGAACAACAACTGTAATAATGATGATAAAAATAATAACAACTCAAAAATAGATATCTCTTAATAATTTTGAAAACAAGATACCTGAAACACCAGCAGACTGTAAATTGACTAACCTTTGAAGTGGGAGTTGGTCCGAAAACTACAAAACCAGTTGAGGATAGTATAATAGTTCTGTTAGACAGCAGTACTTAAGAGAGTGTTTGCTATTGAAATTTCACCCGTTTAATGTTTTGTCCTTTCTCAAGGGTACAATTGTATAATTTCAGAATCTCAGTGTACTGATTACAGGACTGATGAATATTAGCCCGGTTAGTCATGACTGAGACTTGTACTTGTTTAGTCTCATATTGAGAACCCTTAAAGTCTGATGATCCAGGGGAATCTGAATTCAGTCTCTGTGTGGTGCAGAATTGTTAAAACATTTGTGATGAGCTCAGGCTGCAGCTGGAAGACTGATGCTGACTTTCAGAATCCAGTCTCAGGTTATAGGTTTGCTAAGCCTCTACCCAAACTAAATATAACTTATATCATAGAAACATCGAATATGCTGAGTTGGTACAGATCTATCAGGATCATTGATCATTTTACAATTTATCTCATTAAAAAGAATAGACAGAATGAAGGACAATAAATTTAAATAAAAGAATGGAGGGGAAAATAGTATTAAAATGCTCTAGCCAAGAGCTGCATAATATTTCATATTCATCTCAGTGTTCTATCCCTTTTAACTAAGAAGAAATATATATTGACAGAAAGATTCATAGGTTAGCCTGGAGCAAAACGTTCTTATTTTTCTGAATCTTCCACTGCATTTTAGAAGACGGCCAGTAGTAGTACACTTTATATTTTTCTGACATCTCTGCTTTTCTCTTTTGCCTAAAGCAGAGTGAAAGTGTAGGCAGGAAGGAACTGCAGAATCCTCAACTAATCTTTCAAAAAATGCTGAAGGCCTGCTGCTTCTCAAAGTGGAATTTTTCAAAGGACAATTAAGAGTTTCTGGCTCTAGACTAAAATCTTAGTTAAATCTGAATCAAGGTTTAACCTAGAAGTTTTGACTCTTTTCTTGTGAGTGTGGGAGAGGTCTTCTTGATGGAGTGAGACAGACTTCCACTTCTATAAAATATAGGGATTTCATATAGGTAAAAGGAGCTGCATTTGTTCCTGTATAAACACGTCAGTTATACAATATTACACAAAGAAGAATTGAGGAGAAGTGTGCTAAGTGTGCTTGCGTCATGATTCACAGAATAATTTCAGATCATTACTTTTGCTTTACAGAATAGCTGTATTCTTTCTTTAAAAAGTTGTCAAATATTTCACATCATCTATATGAATTAAGTAGTTGCTCTGAAAGATATACAAAACAGTACTACAAACAGGAAACTAGAAGCAATAAAAATTAAATTATATATAAATCATTTTGTTAATTATTGTGGTTAGGAGTTTTAAATTTCTGGTATTTCAGACCTGTGTTAAAATGGATTTCAAGATTTGCAAGGATGCGTATGGGGAAAATACTCCACATCTAGTTTCTAAATGAGATTAAAATTTCTGCATGCAAACAAACAAACAAACCTCACCAAAGCCTGATTTAACAGAATCAATGACAGTGTAATCTGATGTTGAATTTTCTTCCTTTCAATCAAAGAATGTCAGAGTTTCACGCGTTGCCCTGCACTATGGGTGCATTCAATCAATTAACATGAACTAAGACTATATGGAAATCATATGATTTTTCAGCACTTAAGATAGTCTGTTAAAAATGATTTGTCTATTTAAAAATTACAAAAGGGTTTTGATCCTTAAATCAAGAGATATAATATTTATTGAAAGTGGAATTGTGTCCAAGGCATTCTGGTTTATTAATCAGGAAAAGTGCTCTGAAAGCTTTTCTGGATAAAATTGTTAAAAGATTATCTAAAGGATGTTATTTGCTTCAGCATGGTGCTTTCCCACACTCAGCTGTGGGAAGTACAATACAGTCTACAAGATGTTCTTTCAGCTCAATTACCAGCACAATTTGCTGGATGTTCCAGTGGTACTTTCTCATTCAAGTATTTCCTCATCAGGAGTTCCTTATCTGTCAAGTAGCATAAAAGGGATATGACTGCAAGCCAAGATAGAAGAAATATTGAAATGCACAGATCCAGGAAGTGCTGGATTTAGGCTAAGTATGTAGATATACACATTCAATGAAAATGCAAGCACCTGATATATAGATGTAATTTCAATATATCCTTTTTTATGACACTAAGTGACAATACTCAGTATATTCAGCTTTAGTAAATAGCAGTTATAATTTTGTTAATTTCTGATAAACTGAATATGCAAATAGTTTTGCTTTCTTACTGATGCTTATCAGTTCTGTTCCAGGAACGGAATGTAGTTAATTTATTTCTTTTCAAAATGAAGGTATTTCACAAGACTGTTGTCTGACTGCATGAAAGACATGAAAAAGCCTGACAGAACAAGTATTAACAAGGCTACATCTTATCTAAGCATGTGCACATATACATATAGGCAAAACTTATATGTATATACGGCATGCATATTAATATATAGTACTTAAATATCATCATAGATATGTATTTCCATATATTGCATGTCTATCTTCAAGTGCAATAACTGTAGATGAATAAATTGAGCAATAAAAGCTATAATTTTGTTTATAAATTGTTGCCATTTAGACATCAAAGTAGCTTCCTGGTGGTTAAATTATTCTAATATTCCAAACTTGCAAAAAGGTTTGGGATTTTTTTTTCCTCACTGATGTGCCAGTTTCCTACACTAGATAAAATTTATTGCAAAGAGTCATAACTTTCCAGTTTATGCATAAATTTACTTGACCTATGCTTGAGTGTCAAATTTTTCAGCTATCTCTTTATTTTTTTAGAACTGTGAAAAGGCTGTCCATCCTGGTGATCTTCTATTGTCTGCTAGGAGATGAGTCAAGTGTTAGTGACTTTGGGTTACTTCAGTTTTGTCAGTCCCTCATTAGTTATTTCTCCTTACCCCTTGAACAGCATATTGAAGGTTTTGTCATGCCAAGAGCCACAAGAAATATTTCATATCATGTAGACAGGTAGAAGAGAAATATGTATTTCAGAGAAAGAAGGTAACTATGATTTCCTAGGGCTTGCTCTACTCTGATGAAGAATGAGATGTGATTCGATGGCTCTAGACACAAGGTGTAAGTGATTCATCTACAGCCAGAGCCATGAGCAGTTTGGCTATCAGCAGTAATTGCTGGTTTGTTCTTGTCATAGCTGGATGTCTCAGTTCCCTTTTGCCCATTCAACACCTTTCTTGACTGATGGTGTAGCCTTGACACACAACTGGGCTACTTGAGCTACAGGTAGCCAACAGTCTCTGGATATTCTCCTCTGATCTAATGTTAAATTGATTAAAGGGGAAAAACAGTCTCTCAGCTTCTTTTCAGAGCAACCAGATCTGGGAATATTACACATTGATTAAACATGGTATGTCTCTTCTAAAAATGGCCAAAAATTGAAGTCTAAAATAGTATAAATGAGGCCAAAACATAGAATCAAACTGGGTGATTGAAGTTGGAAGACACTTTTGGAGAAATATGGTCTGATCTCTCTGCTCAGGGCAGGGTCAGCTAAAGAAAGTTGTTCAGGACTGTGTCTCATTGGGTTTGGATATCTTCATGTTTGGATGGAGACTTCAAAAATTCTCTGTCCAACCTGTTTCAATGTTTGACAATTCTCATAGTAAAAAAGCATATGTTTTTCGATTTTCTTTTGTGGTGTGATGTTGGTTTTGCTTTCTTTTTATGGTTTGAATGGGATGTTTTACATTTCATTTTATGCCTATTGCCTCTTACCCTGTCACTGGATACTACTGAGAAGAGTCTGGCTCTCTCTTCTTGTCTCCTCCCATCAGGTATACACATTGATAAGATCCTCCCAAGTCTTTTCTTTTCCAGGCTGAAGAGTCCCAGCTCTCTCTTGGCATCTTCTTTGTCAGATACGCCAGTCTTTTAATCATCTTCATGGTCTTTGCTTGACTTTCTCCAGAAAATTTATATCTATCTTGTAGTGGGGAGCTCAGACTTGGACACAGTACTCTAGATCTGTCTCAGCAGGGCTGAGAAGAGGGGAAGGATCACCTCCCTTGACTCTCTAACAAAGCTCTTCTATATACTGCCCAGATGCTGTTCATATTCTTTGCTTCCAGCATTCAGTTGCTGGCTCATGGTCAACAGGTTGTCCACCAGAGCCTCTCGGTCTGCCAGAAAACATTGCACTCCACATAGTCATCCTCCAGTGTGTACTGATGTAGGGATTATTCCCTCCATGCACAGGATTTAGCGATTGCCATCAATGAACTTCATAAGCTTCCTTTCAGCCCATGTCTTCAGCTTGTTGAGGTCTCTTTGAATGGTAGCAAGATGCTCTGGTGTATCAACCCACTCCTCCCCGTTTTGTATCTTCTCCAAATTTGCCTCCATTGCCTGGTCACTGATGAAGAGATAATAGAAAATTTTTTGTCCTGGTATCAGCTCCTGGGGCACATGGTGCTCCATCCTCAAGGTTCAGCTCACTGACTTCCTGAGGCATACATGCTTTCTACAAATGTAATAGTTTTGTATGTATGACTTTTTCTGTCATGAAGTTTTCCTCACCTTTTCTAAGCAAGGCACTTGATAGAAGCGGTAACTTGCCTAGATTTCAGTGATGCTTGGGATTTCAGACCTATCAACACAAACCCACAGGAGAATCAGTAGGGTGCTTTCAATTCACAAAGGTCATCATTATTCTTTCCAAGAGCCACTTGGTTATTGAACTTTTTCAATTTGTTTAGTGACAGACTTCACATAGTTACAGTTGGCAAATTTATTACAGTTTCTATTTATAAAATGAAAATGTGAGAGCTTAGATGTCGTGGGATATCTTTTGAGAAATACTGTCACAAATAGCAACTACTGTACTAATTTATGAGTCCTCCTTGTTAGTTTTTTTTAAATGATTGCGCAAAATTTATATAAAATTTGCATTTTTAATGTATCTGTTATGAAGAAAATTGCTTCTGAAAAATCAGAAAAAATATAATAATTCACTAAGTATGAAATAACTTGGTTTGTGTTTAGCGGTTGTTTTTTCCAAGAGACTGACAAAACAATAGATATTAAAACAGTTTGTTGGCCAAATAATTTTGAAGATCAAATTTCAACTAAATTGTCTAGGTGGAATTACATTTATGAAGTGTCTCTTTGATTGTTATTTTGCTGTCTGGAGTGTGGAAATTTTCTTCCCTTTCTTACTTGAATTTTGTGAGGGGAAATAGTAAATGAACACTTTGCAGTGAGTAGGAAGCATACAATTATCTATAATAAATACAGATGACCGTGATGTCTTGTGGAACTTCTTTGTAAAATTTTGCCAAGGACACCAAAACCAAAGTGACAGTAAAAAAAATACAACACAAAACATGATTATAGAATGGTCATCATTTTTCTAGATTTTAAAAATTATCTGAAAAAATTCCTTATGCCCCATTTTTTTCCTACATTTTTATCAGCTTTGAAACATGGTAATGCTATATGTTTTTAGAGAAGTCTGGCTTCTTCATTGATTTCTGTTTTTAAAAAAAAAATATATATATATACACTTCTTACTGTGAACCTGATGTTATATTACTGAATTTCACATTATTACTGAAATATTTTGGATTTGACTTCAGGAGTTTGAAATTGTACTGTATAAGAAAACACATTCCTTTTGGGACTATTGATGGGCAGAGACAGGGACAGTGACAAGGACAATCTAACTTAAGAGTCTTGTTAAAAAAAATGGTAGAAAGCTACTGATTTCACATACTTGTCCACATATTTATGATATGATAGTGATGATTTGGAATGCCTCTCCCATGGTGGTGATACACTGTATGCAACAATAACACAAATTGAAGTTAATTTATGAGATCTCAACCTTCACTTTTTTTTTTTGAACAATAGTAAATGTTATGGTTGATCATAATATTCTGTGACCTGGAACCCACAGCTGATCTGGCAAAGTTTGTCATAAAAAAGCTACCCTTGCCCATGCCTCTGACATCAAATAAGGTATGAAATAATTTTACTATATTTATTACCTGGCTTCTGAGAAGCTAAGAAAGATGGAGAAAAAAAATCTGTATATCCTTATTTCTAGAAGCGGAAACATAGCTTTTTTCTGAATTTTTTCCTGTCCTTGAACAATTTTGCTGTAGTGTTCAGAGATGTTTTGTAAAAATTGTGCCTGTTGTACGTTTGATTACATGTACTTTCAACAATAGTAAAATGTTGAAACACAGCAAAGTGTGTTTTATTTGTCAGTTAATATACAATTCATGTATGGGTGAGTGCTTTTACCACCTGAAGTTTCTATTAATAGACTAATAAAAAATGCCTTGAAGTGTCTTAATACTATTACTATATGTCTCTTCAAGCATCAGATAATTTCTTTAAACTATCTTTTTTAAACATTTTTTCTCTTAAGATTACTTTTTACTATATAAAATCATCTTCACAGTGAAAGGATAAAATAGGAAAGGCACTATTTTTTTACCATAGTATCTTTTTCATTCATGTTGTGTTGCAAAATATTTTCATTTGTATTCCTTTTCCTGTATTACATTTTAATCTTTTTTGTTTCTCTGCATCTTAGCTCTGCTTTCTCATTTCATTGCTTTTCCAGTTCATGTATTTTTTCTTTCACATCAAAGCGAATGTTCTCTATCTGATGCACGAATTTCCTTTTTTTCTTTGTTGTGCTTTGTTGTTGTTTGTTTTTACCATTACCTGCAATTCTTCTTATATTTGAAGCCACTTAATTGCTTTTACAGCTGAGTTTTCAATGGGTTTGGTCTTCCCTTTTCCCTTGCTTTGCTCTAAAGTCCATTCTTGCAAATACATAGATTAAAGTCTTTATATTTGTGTCATATAGATGTGTATCTTGTGCCAAGATGTTAGTTTGTAAGATTACAGTTCTGATAATTGGAGGGATGGTGGTCTCGGTCAGCAAGATGAGATATCTAAGATAGTCGTTTTATTCATTGAATATCCAAACACTTCACTTAATTCTTCTAAGGTCTTCTCTTAAAGATGGCCTTTAAGAGCTATCTTAAACTTTACAGAATATGTAGACGCATTTCATAAATATGTCTTAAATAAAAATGGTAGTTATAGAAAGACAGAAACTGATGTTGAATCTTATATAGGCAACTCTTTTACTTCTGGATTGCCAGGTCCCTCATGAGCTGGAAAGATATGCTGATTATTTTAAGCCCTCACAGGCTATGGAAGCTGTGCCCTTTAAATTCTGTGAAAGTCAATTGTAAAACTATATAATGCATCCAGGAAAAATATTCCACTTAGGAAATTGTTATGCAGCAGAGTTCTGGTGTGTCTGACCTTTTCCTTAGTTGTGTAGATGTCACCATACCGATATAATGAAGTGCAAACTGCCAGTTACTTTAAACAAAGTGATGATACTGGGAAAATTTTAATCCTGGTATACTTCAAAAAAGTGTTGGATTTTTTTCATAATCTCTATA
Source organism: Serilophus lunatus (assembly GCA_013399895.1). Lineage (NCBI taxonomy): Eukaryota > Metazoa > Chordata > Aves > Passeriformes > Eurylaimidae > Serilophus > Serilophus lunatus. The sequence goes on from VXBA01003361.1 coordinate 173,410, forward strand.
GAATAATTGTTAATAGAATTAAGACACTACTTTTTACAAATAGTTTCTGTTAACTACTGTTAGATAGATACTGATGTCACTTGTGGATGACAATGCATGTATTGTGAAAATGCAAGAATTGGGTGCCTCTACCATGTGAGAAAACTTCATGATACCATCAAACAATGTTAAAGCCTTTTAAAGTCCACCTACAAAGTTGGGAGCTTCCATTTATCTTTCTATATGAAATCAAAATGGAAAGTAAATTATCTCAACATGTCTGAAATGCTAATGAGATGAGAAGCCAAACTTCAAAGAAATTTGTCACCTAATTCTGGACTCCACCAGTTACATCTTTTCTCAGGCAGCTGAAAGACTGCTGAAAGGCCTGCCTTTCACCACAGAGGTAAATTAACTCTCTGAAGTGCTACAGCCAGGTAGGAAGGGTAATTTCTCTTTGAAGTTTGGCCACTAGCACTTCTTTCTCAGGGAACTGAACTTCAAAGAGAAATATTGTTTCTCTTCTTTTTGCATGTTGTACTTCTTAGTAAATGAGACACAGCTGCTCTTTGTGTGGTAGGGGAAAAACATTTTTTTTTCAATATTGCAACAATATTTCTGTATACATATTAAATTGAAGCTTCAGATTAGTTTCTCTGTGATAGGGTAAAATGAATAGTGATTAGGAAAAGCTGCTACACATTTATAACTCCATAATTTACAGGATTTTTGATAAAGTTCAAAGAGTGGATAAGAAGAACAGAAAATATCAAGATAGTGGGTTTTTTTCTTACTAGTATTCAATTTTATTTACAGGAGGGACCAACCCTATATGTCAAAGAAAGCCCCAAATCCAATGACTGGGCATCTGGTTTAACTTTTACATGTTTTCTTGCCTACCTTCTAGGAGCTTGTAATAGAAATGGGGGTTAGAAGTATCTATAGGAGCCATCCAAACTCCTGTTCTCAGTAAAATTATCACCAACTGATCATTTCAGCTGTGGTTTGGTCAAAGACTTGGAAGTTGCCTCTTGATGGAGGCTGTGCTGCCTTCCTAGGTGACCTGTTCTACAGCTATAATAGCCTCTATCTAATCTGAACCTCTTAGGCAGCTCATTTTAGTAATTTCCCCTTGAACTGGGTTGTCTGCCACATCTAGAAAGAGCAGGCTCTGTCATCTTTGTAACTTCCCTTCAAGTACTCTAGTTTTCTCTTAGATTGCCCTTTGACCTTATCTTCTCCAGAAGAAACAAGTCTATCTCCCTCAATCTCTCTTGGAGTTCATGAGCTCTAGGCCGACTCTCTTTGTCACCCTTCACCTTTTTCAACTGAGGGGTCAAAACCTGGCCACAATATTCCAAGTTTGAGTTCGTTGTCACCAAATAAAGTGGGATAAGTGGTTTGCCGTCATAGTCCTCACAATGCAATTTAACCGGCTGGTTGCTTTATCTGTGATGAGAGAACACTGTTAGATTGTATTCAGTTTTGTATCGACTGTATCATCCACTTTCTTTTTGAGTGGTTTCATGACTATGGCTGGTCTGACCTATACCAAGCAACCCCAATAATATGCAAGGCAGTTGAAGAAAGAGGAGTTTGTCATTAATACAACTATCTGGAACATTTCCATCTAGAGAAAGCTTAAGTGATGCTGCTCATAAGATCCACACTTTTGCTTCGCATGGGAGTGTTTCTTACACAATAATACCCTGAAATTTGGAAGGGTGGATGTGAATTGTAACGACAGAGAGAGCACTGGTGTCTTCAAGACCTCATGAATTATCTTTAGAACATTTTTCTCCCATGATTAAGTAGGTATAATCTGCACTTGCAAGGAAAAGACTTACATCCTTGAAATACTTAGGGGTTTTGTATAGAGTAGATGAGCTGTAAAATTATATAAAGTCTTTCACAATTGACCATTTTCAATTAGCTTCATGGAGGGATGTTAAGAGTAATTTGAGTACGTGTGCTGTAGCACTTAGGAACATCAATAGGAAGCTCTCGTTGACTTCACTAGGTCTGGGGAGAAAGCTAAAATACTGACACATACATTTACAAATGATGTAGAATGGTGCAGCCCCAAGTCTCACCACTTCTTTCAGGATTAATATGATATAAAGCCAAAACAATAGCAGCACATTTCAAATATGGAAATAAAATATAACTAAATTGTGTTCTACAGTGTTGAGGAAAGACTTTAGCTGTGCTAAATTTTTGCAGTCTCTAATATTAGTTATGAGTTCCTTTAATCTTTGTCATTCTTGATAATATTTTCATACCTGTGTGGATGAGATTTTACTTGATTTTACTTAATCATCTTCATCATGATTTACACAAACATTTTGATGTTAGCCTAAGTGCTTTTGAATTTTAGTGTTATATATAGCACAGATGAGTTGGACTGTTTGGCCTCAGAATTACTCTGAAATCTTTCTTAGCAAAAAAAGCCAATTAGATTTTGTGATAGGTATTTTTTAATTGCATTTTGTTTGTCCATGCCCAGTTTTTTGTTTGTTTTCTTAATTTTAATATACTAATTTTATAAGTAAAGGAACCAAGAGAAAAGAAGCAAACAAAATGTGCTATATTCCTGATCATTTTGCTACATCATGAGTCAAATATTGCACTTTGTTTTTCTTCTAGTGTTTAGATTTTCTATGCAGTGTTTTGTATGCAGTGTTTTTTGTGCAATGACAGAAAGTTCTGGTTGACTACTTCCCTTATGGAGATATACACAGGTCACTGAGGTAATTGCTGATACAGGATAAGTTTCTTGTGTCCATCCAGGTTTTTCCTGTATGCCATCCCTGCAAAGAGTAGTTTGTTAAAAAAAACCCCCACAATTCATCAAAATAAAATGTCGTCCCACCAGGGTATAAGAAAAAGAAGAGCTTGCTTTTTTCTTAGATGAAACTATAAAGACCAATGTAGGGAGATATATATGAAGTTTATCTAAGTTCTTGTTAAAGAGTGTGGCGGGTTAGTCCTGGCTAACAGCCAAATGCCCACTCAGCTGCTTACTTACTCCCCTTTCATTGCAGTATAAAGTGAAACAATAAAATGAGAAATCTTATGGATTGAGACAAAGATAGGGAGATTGCTTACAGTTACTGTTACAAGCAAAAAACCATCTGTATGGGGGAAATTAATTTATTGTCAATTGAAATAGATTTAAGTGGTGAGAAACAAAAGACAAACATTAAAGCAACACCTTTGCTCTTCCATTTCTCATGCCCAACTTCAGTCCTTCGCTCTCAAGCCCTCCCCAGGCAGCGCTGGGAGGTATGAGTGAAGGAGGAGTGTTACCTTCGGTACATATACAAGGTCCTGGGTCTGATTCGTACTTCATTAATCATTTGGGTCAGAACAAACCGGCTTGTGTGTGTGTCATAGAGACAGAAGCCTGCAGCTTGGTTTGCCTTGGAGTGCATGGCAGGCTGCCCACAAAGGCACATGGTCTAAGGTGGCCAAGTCACATGGCTGAGGACCATGTGGCTGCCTGACTGTCAAGGAAGGCCTGCCTGGCAGTCCACTCACCTCATATCCCCGGGATCTCCTGACTGGCTTCACCATGTCTCACTCTGGCTGGCAGGACATTGAATCGTCAGTGGACCCGATGACCTGCCTGGGGGAGTGGCCTCAGTAGCCAAACCATATTTAAGAAGCTGCACAGGGCATCCATTTTTAGAGGGTTTAGCCTTCTGTCTCGAGGCCTGACAACATGTAACCCTTGGAGGTAATTATTTTTTCTCTCCTTTTTTTTTTTTTTCACTTTCTTCATTCTTTCTCTTTCCTCTTCTTTTTCCTTCCTCTTCTTTTTCTTGTGGGTAACTTAAAACCGATTAATCATATTTCATTAAATTGTATGGGGTTGTTTTTTTGTTATAATTTAGTGTAATGCTTTTCCTTGGCTATATGTTATTCCTGTAAAGCCTCTTGCCAACACACTTATTTTCTTACTAAATAAAATAAGAAAATCTCTTACAGAAAGTGTGTCTCATTTTCTCTGAATACAAATTCAGACAATAATGAACCAAAGGTTTTCAAATCTTTTAAAGCCTTAAACAAAGTAATTTTCCCGGTTAAGCTTATATAGCTTAAAAAACCAAGTTGTTACAACATAGCTTTCTCTCTGCTTCTTCTCTGTTTTCACCATTTTCTCCTTTTCCAGAGTGGGTTGTCTCCACGGGCTGTAGGTTTTTTTTAATAAAATTACTTCAGCAGACTGGAATCAGCTGCTTCCAGCACAGGGCAGCCTCACTCCCTTCCTGCAGGAGCCACTCTGGTCGCCTGCACTACCAAATCCTTAACATCTATACCCAGTGCATAAAGAGGTCTGATTTAGCGAAGTCAAACCATGTTACCAGTTTTGTTCTAAATGGCACTACTTGTATGTCAGTGTACCTATAACATCGTGGAAGAGATGTGAATGAAACCACTTGAAAGGAAATGTAATATTTTATTGTTATATAAGTGCAAAATAAAAAAATGTTTTCATTGCAAAGAATTTGTTTTCTAATACCGTGGTTGTATGACGACTATCTGTGCACACACTACACAGACCAGCAGAGGTTTGACCTGGATTATCCATGAACATGCAGTCACATTTCTGTCAGCTGAATCATAATACAAATTTCAATTTTTATGTATTTTAATTGAGCCTTTCATGTCAACTGTAGAAGACAGATAATACTTGGTTTGACAATATAATTATTTTTTTTTTCAGAATGTGAGAAAGTTGCTGACATTATTAATGTAACAATATTTTATTATTTAAGGACTAAATCAGTGGAGTAAAGACTACAGTGCTGGGCACTTGACCAAGTCAGAGGTGCACAGTTTTGATAGCAAGTAAGATATGTGGTAAGCTTAAAATAGGTTGGGTTATTACAGTTAGTTCTAAGAATTCATTTACATAGGTCCACTCTTACCCCCCTCCCTTTCAGGCATGTGCCATTGGTCTAGTGGTGGTCGTTCTGGGGTCTTCAGGATGAAGGCACTGAGTCTTCTTTGTTCTAAACTTCTCACCTCTTGAGTTGAATTAGCTCCAACCAGCTGAATTGGCACCAAACAGCAGCTCCCAACCACATCCTTGCTCAAGATCTCCTGATCCTTCCAGAAGCTATATGCCAATTTGTCCCTCAATTATTATAAAATGCTACTGCAAAATACAAACGTTGTGTCTATATATATATATATATATATATGCACACACCGAGACATGTATATATATTTATCTGCACACAAACACCAGACCAGTAATCTGATTTGTAATGACACATTTAGACGATCTTTTGAATTTCTTGTTCATTACGTTGCATTTGATTGTTGTACCATTTCTGAAAGAAAAGCACTGTTTTGGGATGTTTGCACTAAAAATACTCAAAGGTAGATCAGTTTACTGTTACTAAAGTCGACGGACATTTTATTATTGGTGTAGTGTATTTTATCACTCCAAGTGCCTTGCAAGGAAATGAAGCAATGTAATGTAACAGAGACTGTTTCAGAAAAGTCCGCTCTCTAGAGTCGGTGGCTTGAAACATGTGCCAAGTAGTATGGAAAAACAAAACAGAACAAAACAACTCTTTATAAGCTTATGCTTCCCAGTATGAACTTTATAGCTCTGACACCCTGGGTTTTCATTGTCAGTAATCTTATATTGAAACAGTGTCTGTCTCATAATACTGAAGTTGTTTTTCAGAAGTTCTCTCTCATTAATTCTTGCTTGAAGCCATATAATTAAAACCTCACAAGGTGTTCCTTGGAAAAAGATGAGTATTTTTTACATGAAGATAGAACACAAATCCCACTCTTAATACAATGGACCTTCTAACCTGTCACTCTCATAAAACCAAGATGTTGCCAAGTAAATTGGCTGCTAGCCCTATCAGCGCCCTGCAGTGCTTTTGTTAATTATCTTGCCATAGTGCCTGACGCAGATAGCAATCTTTCCAAAAGAGCAGGCAGATTTAAAGAGGCAGAATTAATTAAAATTGATTTGTGCAGTCTGTCATGTTGAATTCTGCTAAGAGAATTTTATTTTCCCTCCTCTTTCTAATTCATGATGTACTAGTACATGAAACAGGTACTCACCTTGGAGTACTAATTATAGTGAATGAATGGGATTTGTCTGCTGTGATAGGTAATTCATAGGATTAGAAGACATCGACATTTACTTCATTTAAGTACCACCCAGAGGGAATACTTCTTTCTTCCAGCTTTCTGGATTCATAAGAAAGGGGACTAGAAAGAAATTTTCAAGGTCACAATTTTTGCAGCTGAGGTCATACTTTGATTTAGCATGTCCAAAGATACAGGGCTGTAGACCTTTGTTGCAGATAGAATAGAAAATGGCAACATAAGACTAGTGCAAGAATGAAAATACTCCAATGTAGTATAGAGAAATCCTAAAGTGAACAGTAAATTTGTTTCATGTATATTAACTTCATTAGCTAAAGAATTCCTGAGTTCTTTTATCCAGTTCAAGTTCTATTCTTCTTGTATTTATAAAACTCAAAAAGTTGAGCATTATAAATAACCTTGAAGAAGAGGACAGATGCTTCTTTTATGAAAATTTGCTTATCAAAATGGCAAATAATGGGCATGTTGTTTTTTAAGTATTTAAATCAAGTCAATCTAAGCTGCATTTTCAAGAACCTGCAAAATCGTTAGCCTTAAATATGTTACATTTTGTATATGTTTTGCAGAAAGTTTTTTCAACTATGATTTATGTGCATGAAAATAATTTTTATTATTTGACAAGGTGATACAGGGCTATAATGAAGTTTCTCCTTATATTAAAAGCCTTTTCCCTTTATTTTCTTTTTTTAAGGCAACAAGAAATCCTCTGTATTTAAAATAAGAACTAAAGTTTATTTATTAATAATGGGCTTATCGAGCAGGACTATATATATTTAGTAGATGGTTTTTTAATACTTTCCTGGATTTTTTTTAACTGCAAAAAAAATCTTTGCCTGGTTTTTTGGTGCTGAGGTTGTTATTTGGAAAAGATAATCTTGACCTAACTTGGAGAAGAATTATAATTTGTATTTACTATGAGAATTTGGATGAGTATTTTAAGTAAAAAAAATTGTTTTCATACAACTCTTTACTGAATCAAAAGTAAAAAAATATATTTCAGGTACCCACAACAGTTGAAAACTGACACAGCAACAGCTGAAATACTAGGTGGTGAAAGAAGAACACTAGAAAAGATACCTTGTCAATGATGTGTTGGATACATTTTGATTGTTAGCTTGCTATCAGCTTCTTTTCACTTTGTTTGTTGTTGTTGCGTCTGCCTCTTTTTTTTTTTTTTTTTAAATTTTAGTAACAGATTTCTCCTGTCCTTATTCCCAGCAGAATTTCTGTAAATGTGATGTAACATGAAACAAATTCTGCTTTTGAATAGCCTGTTTTGATGGAAGCAGCATGTTTGATAGACTTAAATATGGAAATGGAAATAATAATTGAAGCATATTGGGCCTAATTCTTCCCTAATTTTCATCTACTGAGAGGACTATAAGAATTTATGAAGGTACAAGACAAATTAGAATGTGATTATTTTATATCCATTTGTATGTTTCAAGTTTGAATTTTTATGTAAGATACAAAGCAGTGAAAGCATCCCGCATATATGAAGAAATAAATATTTGTTAAAAATAATACCTTTTCCAAAACACTAAAAGAATATAAGAAATACATTTTGTTAATATAGAAAGTGGAATTGTGCTCCTGTATGATTTTATTTTCCAAGTATACTTGAAAGGTTTTCCTAGTTTTTCTGCCCTAGCAGTTAATACATTCATTACAGAAGCTTTCAGTGGAAAGAACTCTGTAGTGCATCGAATCCTTTCAATGATTGGCACTGATAAAGCTAGGATAGGACAGAAGAGTTGGACCTAACTAATAGTGTTCTGCTATATTTATTTTTAATAACACTGAAATGATTACTTAAACACATTCTGTATTTTTTAACAATTCACTCAAACTCAGTTTTTCTATCTCTAAAGTGGGAAAATAATTCTGAAAGAAGAAAAAGTTTGATAAATATGTGTCATTATTTGCCATGGGAGATATATTGCAAAGCTTATTTGGTGATGTTTGGGGTTTTAATCAACAGAGATTTTTTTTTTTTTTTTGAACCTAGTCATTGTCCTGGTTTTGATCTCTGTCATCAACATAATGTGCAGAAGGGTAAGGCAAAAGACAGTAATCATTAAAAACAAAACTCTGCTTTCTTATAGTAATATAATAAAAAAGTAATTTACATAATGTCTCTGTCTTTCTCCTTCTCTCAAATTTCCTTCATTTCTTGACAAAATAACTCTTTGTTCTCACCTGAATCCTCATTAAAGGATAGATACTCCAGATATTGTATCTTCCTTTTTTTTTTTCTTTTTTCTTTTTTTTGTTCTCAGTGTCATAGAAGTTGTGCTTACTTTTTT
>VXBA01003361.1:181874-195192 GCA_013399895.1 Serilophus lunatus
TTTTTTTGTAATAGTTGGAACAATTTTAAAACACAAAATCTTTCAAATATCATGTTAAAACCAAATTAGTTTAAACTCCACCTCCCGAGAGTATTTCTGAAATGCCACTCTTATTTCAGACTCAAATTTGCTCCCAGCTCACAGAATACATGAAAATACACTTTACTAGTTGTATCTCTTCTTGTATTAATAATAATAGCAGAAATGATACCCAGCTTTTCTCTGATGGATTCCTTTAGAAGCTGTCTAGGCAATTTAAAAAGATAGTAAGTAATGAACTACAGTAATGACTTGCATTCTGGGAAACATTTCAGATGAGAAAAAAAGCAAAGTATTTTTTTGGTCTTTTTTTTTTTTTTTGCAAGAAAAAGATCATGGACAATTTTCATGCATTCCATGACTACTTAAACATAGCAAAGAGTATTTGAAAAATATTAGAAAAAAATTGAAGAGACAAATATAATCCTAATGGCTGTCATTTCTAGTGATGTTCCAGGGATATTACTCCCTTCAGTTTTAATCATTTACAGATTTTCTTGCTCTGCAATAATGACATCAAAGTGGAAGGCCAATAAAAATCACTTATTTAAATAATTATTTTTCTTAATAGAGAAACAAAGAAAAAATTTGTCACAAAGAAGAACTTGTCAACAATTGTTTCATACTGAGATCCCTTAATCACATTAATATATGAATAGCTTTTAACTGGGGTTAGAATTGTGTCTGGGACATACCCAAGTAAATACAAAGTAGATTATCTCATATGTCATCAACTACCTTAAGATATTATATATACATTTATAATTCATCTTCTAAACGAGATGACCTCCAGAGATCCCTTCTATGCTACCCCATTCTGTCATTGTGTGATTCTCTGAAACAGCCAACGATATTTAAAAATTACCTGGGGATTTCCATTTAAGTATTAAAGGGAATAGTGAATCCTATTTAGTCCTCTATATTATCTTACAATAAAGCTAATTTATCTTAACTACCCCCACTGAAAACTAATAAAATTCTATCAATTCACTTTTAAGAGCTATCTTTAACAACAACATCAAGAACAACAACAAAAATTAGTGTTTGGCTTTCTGCATTCCAGAATGAAACTTATTATTGCTTTTAGCTAACCCAGTTTGAGATTTTACCACCTCTTCATGAATATATAATTGTAATATATATAATAATTGTAATGACCCAGCACTTAAGAGAAGAAGCTGTTAAATGGTACATACAATGACTTTGAGATTTGTTAAAAGAAAACTTGGAGCTTAGTCTTCCACAATGCTTTTACTTCCACAGTCATGGCAGTTTGTGTTCCTTGACACATAAAATGTGCTAAAGTAAAAGGTTAATGATTCTTATCAGTAATTTGGTCAAATTTTAAATTACCATTTATCAATGTTGACGTTGCTATGTTAAGCAAGCTTTCAACTACTGCAAGTATTGAGAGAATCATTAATGATAAAAAAATCATTAACAAAAGCCAATCTGGGTCATTTGGAAGGAGGCCTGCAAGAAATATGCAATGCAAATATTTTTCCAGAGATTTGAAAAGCGTATAATGTTTTTTGTCCTATATTGATTTTCCTAATCTTTGAGAATATACTTCTATGGCTTTTTTCTTTCAGATAGATTATACCCAGAATTGTAAATGGCAATTACATGAAGTGCAGTTCACAATTACAATTCCCCGTAATAAGAAAAAAAAAAAAAAAAGAGAGAGAGAGAGAGAAAAAGAAAATCACAAAAGCTATCCTAACTTTTAGATACACTTTTATAACAACAAATAAAAACATATGAACCGTTAAAGCAGTACGGAATTCTGAAACCTTGTGGTGGTTTGAGCACCAGTGTTTTAACTAAGGGCTAGCTCAACAGTGACGAGAAGACTGAACAGAATGTGACAACAGAGATGCAGTTTATTTGTCTGGCGCTCAACCAAAAAAAAGGCAACAGTTTAAGGGAACTCCAGACTTAACACAGAAAAGCACCCGACCAAAACCACACAAAAGGGAAAAAGAAAGACAAAAAAGGAATAAGGGTACTTCCTTCAAAGGCCAGGCAGGCTGGCCCAAGAGAAGCAGTGGGAAGGGAAAGCCTTTTCCTCTTCTCTCTCCCTCTCTCTGGTGGTAGCCAACTCCCAGCCCTTGAAGTCTCTGGAAAACACAACACAGTGAAAATGCCTCCCCCCAACCCGGGATGTTATTTGGGGAAGTTTTTCCACCTGTAGTTGTGCTGGTGTGGCTCCAGTGCCGATGAAGGTGGGCTGAGTCAAGCCACGAGGCCTGGGAGTAGGAGAAGGGGAGCCGTGCTGCTGCCCTCCAGCTTTGCAGGAAGCCAAAGAGAGTGAACTTCTGCTGCTTTGGGCTTTTAAGCTCTCCAAGTCCCGTGTGAATCTCACAGTCCTCTTCCTGGCTTCACCGCTTCGGATTGGCCAGTGGTCTGGGCTCCACCTCCCCCTTCGAGGTTCCCGGCTCTAACAAAATGGCAGTTCCCGCCAAAATCTGTGAGCCGACGAGTCCCCAGAACCATGTTTTTACCAGCTGCAGGATGGCTGCCACCTCTCCAGGGCTCCTGCCAACTGTGGGCACACTTGAAAGGGGTCCCCAAGGGCTGCAGGAACCACCTGGGCAGCAACCGCGCCCCTCTTGCCACGCAGGGGCTGCTCCCGGGGCCGCTGGCTCCACGGGGCTTCTTGCCGGCTTCCTCGTGGCAGCGTGGGACTGGCGCGGCCACCAGGGCACCCCCACAGCCGCGCCAGGCCAGCAGAGCCACTGCCGAGCCCCAGGAAGCAGGCAACTGCCTAAGGGAGAGGAAGGAAAACACACTGTGACCTCCCCTCCCCGATGCTGGGACAGCTCTGGGCAAAGGACCCGACCCGCAACAGTGTGGCCACTGGGACCGCGCTGGTGGGACCAGCCGAGCTCCCCCCGGGCCCCGCCACTGCCTCCCCAGGGAGAACCAGCGAACGCCCGCTCAGGGGGCTGTTCCCGGGCCGAAGCTGCAATTAATGCTGCAGCCTGCCGCCTCCGCCCGGCCCGCCCTGCAACCCCGCACTGGCACTGTGGGCTCCTGGGAATCGGCCCCACACACTCCCGGAGCCGGCCCCGCACGCATCAGGCTCCCGGCCCTGCTCCGGCCTCACTCTGCTGGCTGCCCACACAGCCGGGCCGGGGCCAGGCCGGAATTAAACCCACCGCGGCGTGTCCCGGGGAAAACCAGTGGTGAGTTGGGGAAAGAAGTGAGGGAAAAACTGAAAAAGAACAGGATTTATACCAAAAACGGGGGATCCCTTCCCCTTTACCCCCCGCTCCCTCTAAGAACTCCCCAGCACCCCCCTGTACCCCCCTCCCCTTTCAAACCCCTACAAACCTGAATGTCCAAGGCATGCAATGGACTCCAAGGAAATATGTGCAAGTTTGCAGCTCAGCAAGTGGTATTTATATGGAAGTTTTTCTTGCCTGTATTTATTGAAGGAGAACTGATTTACCTTAAAGCAGTCTTATTTAATTAGCTAGAATTCTTTATTTGATATATTGAGCAACCAAAGACATGAACATGAGAATTATATTCATCCAGCATCATATCTGAGGAAAGAAGTGTGTATTCTACAAATTACTAAAAGCAAAAATGGTTTTAGAATATGCCTTATCTTATTCTTTTCTTCTTTACTGTAACATAGACCAAGTTACACCAAATTGTCCTGCTGCAATCTGTTCTACCAGATCTGTGCTATAAAACCTGTTTTTCATATTTCTTGTGTTTTAGTAATATTGAACAATACTTTTGGATTCAGGCAGTTCCAATTAACTCCCAATGCTGAATATCTCAAAGTACAATGATCTAAGTAGTCATCTAGTGAAAACTCAGGACTTCTTTTTACAAGCTCTTGTCTGATGCAAGACCAGGTCTGTCAGTTCACACTATGAAAGAGATTCAAAGTCTCACAGTCAAATTGTCCTTTGGAAAACAAAGAAAGAAAGTGTGGATTCTTCAGTCGTTCATCATCTTCAAGGTGATTTGCCCTAAGATTTTGAGAATCTCCTGCTTGAAGGCAATTTAAAATACTTATTTAGACCATTAATCATTCACACTAAGTTGTAAATATGAGAATGATGAAGTCCTCGAGTAGCTGAAAAGTGCAGTGCTTTTCTAAAGCATTACATAAAGTCCTAAAATTGTTACCATTGGGCTGATTTAATGCTGCCTGAAGATGTAGCTTTCTCATTTTCTGCAGATCGCTTCGTTGCATAACAATGCTTAATCATTTAAAGAGGAAAGAAAGGAGGGCAACAAAGATGGTGAAAGGCCTTGAGTAGCAGCTGAGGTCACTTGGTCTATTCAGCCTGGACCAGAGGAGACTGAAGGGGAGACCTCATTGCAGTCTACAGCTTCTCCTTAAGGAGAAGAGGAGGGTTAGACACTGAACTCTTCCCTGTGTTGACCAGTGATAGGACCCTAGGGAATGGTCTGAAGTTGTGTCAGGGAGGTTTAGATTGGATGTTAGAAAAAGGTTCTTTACCGATAGGATAGTTGGTACTGGAACAAGCTCCTCAGGGCAGTGGTCACAGCACCAAGCCCGACAGAGTACAGGAAACATTTAGATGATACTCTCAGGCATATGGTGTGGCTCTTGGGGATGGTCCTGTGCAGGTCTAAAAGTTGGACTTGATGATCCTTATGGGTCCCTTCCAATTCAGCATAATCTGTGATTCTGTGAAAACTAACCTAAGCAGCACTGTTTACGTTAGTAATAGTCTGTCTTTGTGTTGTTCTCATCCATTTTATCAAACGTGTTTTCGCTGACCATCTAAATGTGAGGTATCTCTGCCATCCCTATCAGCATTCTGTGGTTTACATGCCTTGCATGCTTAAGACTTTGCAAGATGGCACTCTTACTATTCACCAGAATCAGTGAATAAAGAGAAGGTTGGTTAGAAGAGAGTATTCTCTGAATATTCTTCCTTGTAGAAATGGCTATGTTTCTTCCAACAATAACAGGAAAATTTGTAAAATCAGTTTGAATTTTAAGACAAAGGCAATTGCAGGCTTCAATTTCTAGATATGTATATTCAATAGTCTGATTGTAAATACAAGATGATCCATATATGGAACAGCATTCTTAACATCGTTTTTGTTTACACTTATTTATGCTTAAAATAAATTTATACTATTATGATTTATAGTATTATATAGTATAAATATTGTCCTCTATATAGAGAGAGGACAATTTTTACTACTTTTTAAAAGTATGAATGTGTTATTTAAAGTCTTTTTTCTATGTTCTAAGGAAAGATTTAGTGTTTAATGAAGAGTGGTTTCTTTAAAAAGTAGTGTTTTAAAAAGTAACATGTATTACATCATACTGCAGTCTTTCTATTCTTATGGCTTGTATTTTGAAATTAAAGCTGGACTTTTTCCTTTTCTCTTTCCAAATTTAAATAATTTTTGTCAGAAAATACAGCTGACTGCTTGTATTGAAAAGTATTTCTAATTAGCTCTTAAAGTGATCTTATGTGAAGAGAGTTAGGACTCTCACAGATCACTTGTTGCTTTATTTCTCCCATTCGTCTTCTTCAGGCATCTTGACATTTTGCAGTGCGTTATTTTTTACATACCTTTTAAGTGAGGCTCTTAACCTGATCCTACAAAGAATACTTTTCACTGAAGAGGGAAAAAAGTGACTTTTGGTTTTGATCAGACAATCTCTGGGCCACCTGCCTTAGTGGTACATGAACTACTGCTGTGCCATACTTCTGTTCAAGTCTGTGTTAAAAGAAAATGCCACATAGGTTTACATTTACTTAAAGAACTGACAAATTTCTTATTGGTGCTTTTTAATGAAAAGACAAGGTGACCTTATTTTCTCTCTTTTAAATTTTTTTTTTTGTTGTTTTCGGACTGGGGCTAGAGTTAATTGGCATACTTCTTAACAGTCTCTAAAGACCAATTAACAACAGGGAGCCATGTACTCTGCCAGTCTGAGTTTCAATTAAATGTCTGCTCCAGGAGGAGCTAAACTAACACATAGCTATTGAAGAGCAGTTGCACTATTGATATAGCCGAGTCCACCACAGAGGATGAAGACTCTTACTTCATGACAGATGGCCTAATGCTTTGCCAATTAATACATTTTTATGATTTTTAAATCTTTCTGACCTTTTATTTTTCTCTGTCTGAATTAGAAGGGGACAGTTTTATTAGTGGAATGGAGGTTTAAGGACATTTTTATGTAAAATCTTTTTGGAAACTTCTTTTTTTTTTTTTTTTTTTAAATGTAAAGTGTATTCTGTTGGCAAAAATTGTCAATCTGATTTTAATCAATCAGGACTGCAATGTACTCATTCTGACTGCAGGGAAGGTGACAATTTCTGCTGAAATCATGTTGTTTTACTATAGCCGGGCTGTCAAGGTAGCTAGGAATTAGAAAGTAGCAATAATTAGTAATTATTTATAAGAACTCAGCGTTGAACATACATATAATGGAATTTGATACTTTTATCCTAAGTCATCATGTCCTAGAGTTGTATCTTTAAAACATAATTTTCTATAAAATAGAAACTCGAATCAAATCAACATGGCATAGATTCTTTCAAATTACAGAAGTGTCTGCAAATTTTGATTAGCTAATACACGAAGCTGAAATCTAAGAAAATGCAGTTAATCTAACATTATAATCATCCTTTCAGTATTAAGAAACATACCAGCCTTTCACTCACTGTTTCTTCCCCCAAAATATCATCAATATAAAGTTAAAATAACATCTTAGCTAAACAAAATAATATATATATATCAGGCATACTTCATCCCGAGTCAGTGTGCCCTTTTAATACCTTTTTCAGTATTTCTATTAAATGTACATCATCCAAACAGTGAAATTGCTTGAAAGAAAGCAATGAACACTCATAATAATACATTGACTAACAGAAATGCGGTGACATTACAGAAATGTCAGTAGTCTGCATTAACTTATATTTGTGTTCTAAGGCAAATATTTTTATTTAAATTGATTTATTGTTTGCTATTTTCTCTAATAACTATTAGAATGATCTCTAAAGAATTTCCCATATTGATATATAAAAAATTTTTGGTACTGTCTTGACTACAGATAATTTCAACAGTGCACGCCGTAGTAATAACAGTTTAAGTGACACTCAGAAAACCAATAGTAAACTTTTTGTTCCATAAAATATTGATTAGTTTTAAAAAATTCACATATATACAGATTCTCTGCCCTGCTCCATACACACATCCATTCTTAGAAATTAAGATTTTATTTCTTTCAAAATTTGTTAAAAATCTTAGAACACTGTAGTGTCATTACTTACTAACTAACTTACTTTGGCTTAACTATACTAACTTCTATATCAACCTCTCGAAAGTGTCATATGTACTTTCTTCTGACATTAGTAGAAAATTATACAGTTCCATCAAGCTCAAAGTTAAAATCCTAGTCTAGAACTAGTCAGCTGACCAAACTCTCATGTGGTCTCTGAAATTCACTGATCTTATTGGTTATGTCTTTATTGGTCAATTAAATTCTGCATATAAGTGGCATACAAAGTTTTTAATGCCTAAATTTCTGCATCCAAAAATGTATCTGCTTTCTATCGGTAATGGTATCTAGATTTATTTTGATACTTCCTAGCTATCTTCCTTGGTGTACTCATCTTCCTAGGTCTTTATTGTGTGTGCACAACTCTTCATTGTGCAGGCAAGAATCTAGTAAGATTTTTTCTGAGAAAAATAAAACAAGAACAAGTCTGAAGATTCTACTCTCCATCTTTCTAAGATAGAAAAGATGAGCTCAGAATCTAGGTGGGTTTTTTACTAACAGAAGCCAGATTACTCAGTGTCAAGGAATTGATACGACCCCATTGTCTGTGCTCAACATGGACTCTAGTTATTTTTTGTAGGTGATCTACAGTAAATAAACAAACTCACCATGAAACCTCTAAAAGATTGTCTAAAGAAACTCTGTTGTTCTATTTATCTTTTGTTTAGTATATGCAAGTCTCCTCAGTTCCTAGCAGGCCTTTTTTTAAGCTAGCTCATAGTTCACATGGGAAAGAGGAATACCAGATGAAGGATATCATGACACCTTTTTTGGTATAGGAACAAATAAACCATGGGTGAATATTTAGCCATCTAGAGATAAATGGAGAGTTTACCAAGCAAACAGCACCTTAGAATTACACGCGCAGTTTGGAAAATGGGATGTATTTGGAAGGGAAAGAGGTTGATTCATTGTCTTCATAAACTTCAAGTACACTGTAAAACTTGTAATTATTTCCTCCTTGTCAAAATGTTTTTGTTTTTTAGCACAAAGCTTTACAAGGCAATCAAATATTTTTAATATATCATTCTATGTGAACAAACTTTTCTCCTGTTTAGAAAAATTTACTTTGCTCTTATGTGTCTATGCAAATGGTCGGTATTTAAGTTGAATTTCCTTTTTGTTTCCTTGACTACTCTTAGATAAGAAATGGGTAGAAACTTTTTAAGTTCTGTCTTTGAAATAGTGTTTGTCTATAGTTTCCATTAGTCTGTAGAGATAACTTTGTTCGCATATAAGTCTGCTATCTGCTTTTTACAAAGTAACTTCTAACCTTGCCTTTTATTTTTCATAAAGTTATGGTTTGAGGGTTATGGGCATGTGAGAAACCAAGGAATATGCATTTGACTTTCCATTTAGTCTTTACTGTTCATAGCAAGTGAGTATTGAACTGAAGAAATTAGATTTTATTCATAGCTTGGATATAATTTCATTGTTCACAAAGCACCCCAAGCTGACAGCACTCCAGCATGATATCTGTTGTTTACCCAGATGTAAGTACAGGATCATTAAATCCATGCTTTTGATTAGCCCTATTCTGTGAAAACCAAGCTCCACTTACGCATATGACACCTTTGGGACATAGAGCTTACAACCATCTTTAAAGCTAGCTCAAGGTGTATGATCTAACTCTATTGTGCATGGTTAGTATGGTTTTATAGGATTCTATCTTCTTTCTGTCTTTCTTTTCAGTCTTCCTGAAAGACTTCTCACTAATTCCCTTCTCACTTCTTCCCTTCTTCTTCTACATGTCCCCTTTTCCTTTCCCTTTCTTTGACCCCTAAAACAAACCCCATCCCACAGTGCACTTTGCACCATTTTCTGCTGCCTTAATGAAATAAAATTAGTCTGCTAGTCAATGTTATTCCAATCTACAAAAATAGTGTGAGGGAAGATTAAGGAACTACACACCTGTTAGAGTAACTTCATCTCCTTGAAAAATTGTGAATATCACAATGGGTATTAATAAAAGTTATTTAAATAAGAATACAGTCATCAGACACAGTCAACATGGCTTCACAAAGGTTGCAGTTTTCCTGGATTTTAATAAGGCTTTTGATACTGTCCCTCACAGCATCCGTCCGGACAAGTTGTCCACCTGTGTGATGAATGGGTTCACAGTGAACTGGTTGAAGAACTGGCTGAACTGCAGTGTTCAAAGGGCTATAGTGAATGAAACTACATCCGGCTGGTATTTTCACCGGTTGTATTTCTCGGGGTTTAGTTCCAGGACCAGTCCTGTTCAATGTATTTATCAATGATCTGGATGCAGGAGTTGAATGCACAATTAGCATGTCTGCTGATGATACCGAACTGGAAGGTGCAGTTGACTCTCCTGAGGGACAGGAGGCCTTGCAGAGGGATCTAGATAGATGGAGGTATTGGGCTATGATCAATGGGATGAAATTTAACAAATTCGAATGCCAGATTCTGAGCCTAGGACAGAGTAACATTAGGCACAATTACAAATGAGGACAGGAGTAGCTGGAGTGCAGCTCTGCAGAAAGGGATCTAGTGGTGATGGTTAGTAGCATCTCAGTGTTAGTCTGCAGTGTGCCCTGGATGTCCGGAGGGCAAACCTCATCCTAGGCTGGACCAAACACAGCATCACAGTCAGTCAAAAGAGATGTTTATCCCGCTGTATTCAGCAATAATGCATCCTCACACTGAATACTGTGTGCAGTTTTGGGCCCTACAGTCTAAGTGGATGTGAAGGTCCTTCAGTGTGTCCAGAGTAGGGTAACAAAGCTGGCGAAAGGGCTCAAAGGAATGTCTTATGAGAAGTGTTGAATTCTTTGGGCTTATCTAATTTGGAGAAAAAAAAGGCTGAGGGGCATCTTCATTGCTCTCTACTCCTTCCTGTGGAGGGGAAGTGGAAAGGACTCTCTTCTTCCCCGTATTCACCAACAGGATGACATGGGACTGTTTCATAAATGCACTAGAAAAGGTTTAGAATAGACATTAGGAAGCATTTCTTTACTGAGAGGGTGGCTAAACACTGGAACAGGATTCCTGGAAAAGTAGTTGATGCCCCATGACAGTCAGTGTTTAAGTATTTGGATTTAACAATTTGGTCAGCCCTGAAGTTGTCAGGCAGTTGGACTAGATGATTGTTCAAGGTCTCTCCCAACTGAAATATTCTAGTCTATTCTAATCTACCTTAGTCAGGCTGGATGTTTATAGGTAGATTCACTAAAAAAAAAAAAGGGCAGGTAATTAATTATGTATACAAAAACCTTTTCCCTTAAAATACAAGGTATTGTGCAGATACATGCTTTTAAATAACAGTGAGCAAAATACCAACTTCAGAGGACTGTGAATATTCCAATTTTAATTTTGTTCCTAGTCCAGTATTGTTTTTTAAGCGGCACTTGTTTTGAGGTTTAAAAATGTTAAGACCATGATAAGCTCAAGTATTCAAAGGCTACATCTGTTCAAAGCTTACAGATGGTCTTTTGTGTTATCTCTGGTTGCTGTATAATTATATGTGACACTGTGCTTCTCAGGGAGATGTTGCAATGTACAGATATATTACAATTGAAATGTTCCAAAGGGTATTCCTTAATACTTATTATTATCTGTTCCTCTGTGTATGTACCATAGCCTCAAGACCAAAGATTAAGTTCTTATGTGTTGATTTGTACTTGTTACAGAATCCCTACAGTTGAAAAAGACTGACTTGTTAGGTTAAAAATACTGAAAAGCTTTCCTTCTCTTTCTGCATATATTAATAGAGAAAAAGCCACATATTTTCCAACTGTGCCACAGAAAATAATCTTTTTGATATTTGCATAAAATGTATAAGATAAATATTAAAAATGTGCTTTCTAGAAACAACACAAAAACTTTTGGTTCGTGCTTGATTCTTTAGTATTCTTGGACTTTCAAGTTTATCTCTGGTGAAAATGCATTCTCAAATAGGTTAGCAGTCTTAGAAAAGCTTATCCTATTTGACTGCAAAGTCTTTCTGGTTTGCCTCATAGAATAAAGATGAAAGGGTTAAATACAGCAGTGTGAATCCAAAGTTGATTGAAGAAGCATGTGGAATTTCTTATGGATGAGACATATACACCTCAGTATTGAAACAAAAAGGAAGGGAACTATCTTGAATTATTTATTCTCCTAGATTCAAACAGCTCTTTTCTCAAAAAAAACCCAAAAAAGCACTTTTCTGCTGAATAAATAACCAATTCCCAAAGGTATACCTGCTGCAGTTGAATTTTATTAATCCTAATCTGAAGGACAGGAAGATTTTCTTTTAAACAACAAAACCCATGCAGTATATGAGGGAAAAGTGTCAATGTTATAGACAATTCTTTTGGGGGGGNNGGGGGGGGGGAAACAACAACAAAAAAACAAACAACAAGTTGTCATTTATTGCTAGAAGTGGATTATACTATTTTATATTTTTCAATAGCTTGAATATTGCTAGTTTTTCAATTTTTTAATAGATCTTTGTACTACAAAGAGTATGGAAGCACCACCATATCAGTGCAACTGCATGGTAACTAGTAAGAGTGTGTCTGTATTGTTAATTAGAAGAACAAGTAACAACAGGATAATTAGATAACTGCTTCTGCTTTCTACAACAGAGCCTTGCAAACAGATGTATAATCTACTGGTGGTCTACTCTCTTCATCCACATTCTCAGTACCTCTCGACACTTTTAATAAGAGTCTTCTGCATGCACTGGGACAAGAAATGAGCAGGTTTTGCATTCATTATATAAATCTTGCTGAAACTTCATCTGTACATATTTGTGGTGGTTTGGGACCACTGTTTTCACTAAGGGGCGCGCTTAACAGTGATGAGAAGACTGAACAGAATTTAAACAGGGAAAACAGTTTATTCGTCTGAAACTCAACCAAAGAAAGCAAACAGTTTATGGGAGTCCCAGAGTTAACGTAAGATTACACTCGACAAAGAACCACGCAAAAGGGAAAAGGGAAAAAAAGGAATAAGGGAACTGCTTTTCAAAGGCCAGACAGGCTGGCCAAAGAGAAGCAGGGGGAAGGGAATGCCACTCCTCTTCTCTCTCTCTGGTGGTAGTAACTCCCAGCCCTTTAAGTCTCTGAAAAACACAACACAGTGAAAAGTCCCACCCCCCCCCAACCCAGGGACACTATTTGGGGAACTTTCCACTTGCAGTTGTGCTGGCTTGGCTCTGATGCTGATGGAGGTGGGTGGAGTCAAGCCACGGGGCCTGGAAGTCAGAGAAGAGGGGCCGTGCTGCTGCTCTCCAGCTCGCTGGAAGCCAAAGAGAGAGAGCTTCTGTTTCTTCAGGCTTTTAAGCNCTTCTGTTTTTCAGGCTTTTTAAGCACTCCAAGACCCGCATGAATCTCGCCATCTTCTTCCTGGCTTTGCCTCTTCAGATTGGCCAGCAGTCCGGGCTCCACCCCTCCTTCTGAGATCTTTGGCTCCAGCAAAATGGCAGTTCCCGCCAAAATCGCGAGCCTGCTGCTTCCCGGCGCCATGTTTTTTTACCAGCCGCAGGCTGGCTGCCGCCTCTCCAGGGCACCCGCCATCCGTGGGAACCCCAAAAGGGGTCTCTGAGGCCAAACGGGACCACAGGAGCTGCCTAGAGGAGCCACCGTGCTCACACCGCCACGCGGGGGCCGTTCCTGGGTCTTTTGTGACTGCAGAACCCCTTGCCGAGCTCCCTCGTGGTGGCGTGGGGGGGCCGGTGTGGCCGCCGGGGCACTTTTGTAGTGATGTGGGGCCAGCAGAGCTGCTGCCGACCACTGGGCACTGCCCATGGCGGCGGGGCGCCGCCGCCGCCCTGCACCCATGGGCACTGCTGGCAAGGAACAACCAGCAGGTGTCCACGCCCACCGCCGCCAGAGCCCACCGCAGACACCCAGGATCGGGCGGCCGCCACCTGAGGGAGAGGCAGGGAACAGTGCAGCGACTGTCTCTCCCTGGCACCAGGACCGCGGCCCGGGCAGCAGCCAGCCGGCACCAGGCTCCGCTCCGTGCCAC
>VXBA01003362.1:93-32280 GCA_013399895.1 Serilophus lunatus
CCAATCCTGTTTAATACCTTTATTGATGATCTGGACAAGTGGATTGAGTCCATCATTGGTAAGTTTGCAGATGACTTCAAGTTGGGAGCATCTGTCAATCTGTTAAAGGTTAGGAGGGCTCTGCAGAGGGAATTTGGCAGGCTGGCTGGATGGGCAGAATCAAATAACATGAAGTTTAACAAGTCTAAGTGCTGGCTTCTACACTTTGGCCACAACAACCCCATGCAGAGCTACAGGCTGGGGGAAGAGTGGCTGAAGAGCAACCAGGCAGAAAGAGACTTGGGAGTGCTGGTAGACAGCTGACTGAGTATGAGCCAGCAGTGTGCCCAGGTGGCCAAGCAGGCCGATGGCATCCTGGACTGTATCAGGAATAGTGTGGCCAGCAGGACTAGGAAAGTTATTCTTCCCCTGTATTCAGCACTGGTTAGGCCACATCTTGAGTACTGTGTCCAGTTCTGGTCCTCTGAATTTAAGAAAGGTGTTGAGATTCTTGAACATGTCCAGAGAAGGGTAATGAAGATAGTGAAGTGGCTGGAGCACAAGCTCTGTAAGGAATGGCTGAGGGAGTTGGGGTTGTTTAGCCTGGAGAAGAGGAAACTCAGGGGAGACCTTATTGCTCTCTACTACTACCTGGAAGGAGGCTGTAGCCAAGTGTGTGTCGGTCTCTTCTCCCAGGCAACCAGTGACAGAACAAGAGGACACAGTCTCAAGCTGCATCAAGGGAAGTTTAGGGTAGATATTAGGAAAAAAATGTTCACAGAAAGAGTGATTTGCCATTGGAATGGGCTACCCAGGGAGGTGGTGGAGTCACTGTCCTTGGAAATGTTTAAAAAGAGACTGGCTGAGGTACTTAGTGCCATGGTTTAGTTGATGAGATGGTGTTAGGTAATAGGTTGGACTTGATCTCTAAAGTCTTTTCCAACCCAGTTAATTCTGTGATTCTGTGATAAGAAAAGTGCACAGAAGCTATTGGATGATTATTACTGGGACTCACATGACAGTACAGGATGATGCACATGCTCATGAGACCGTGCTCATCAGACATAATCAGAAAGACCGATTTCCATCTTTTTGTGCAAAAGGTTGCTTTATATAAGGCTATATTAACTTTCTTTATGGCTATAAGGCTATTGCTTTAAGGTTATATTAACTGTGCTTTTTCATTAGCTTTCTTTTCCCCTTACACTGTTATCTCATTTTTCTCTCTCTTCACTTCTTGTAGCTGTGATTCTATCTTTTATAAGAAAAGGTTTTTAATAGCGACCCGATATTTCCTAAATAAGCTCAACTCCATTTGGCTTAGAACTCAAGTGCCAGCAGGCCATTTCTGACATTTTTAACACTCTTTGAGATTCGTCTCATCTGAGCCTCTTCTGAACACACGCTCAAGGTGGGAGTCTAAAAAGTCACCTAAGGCCTGATGGTAGTGGGATAGATAGATCCTGTTAGTACACAGTGTATATATTACTTACCATTACACAGTAAGTTGGTCATGATTTGGAACTAAAAGCACCACAGAGAAAAGACAGAAGTCACCTATTGTCTTGAACATTGACAGATCTAAAATGCTGGTGTTTTTCTATGCTTTTGTAGAGGTATCATAATTTACCCAAGTCTTTATTTAGGTAAAGAATTAGTTAACTTGGTATATTCTTACAAGTATGTAGATATAACATCTGACTTGTCATGTTGGGTTTTTTTCTGTATATTTGGTAATAATAAATATATCACTGCAGGTGGGGGAGAATCCAATTTAACCAACAAAGAAACAGGCTGAGTTATTTCAGCCTTTGGAAAAATAATCAGCAGCTGTTCTTTTTCTGCTACTGAGAAGAAAACCAAGAAAGGAATTATCATAGGACATATAATATGACAATTAGATGTTCTGCATTTAAGAAACTTGCATCTAAAGCACTTTTATGAACATTATGGCTATTATGCCAATTGGTTCACTGTTTCTCTTTTCTAAAAAATAACATGAACAAAAGACAAACAAAGAGGACATAGAATGTTGACTTGCCCTCAGAGCCAAGTCTAATCTTTGGATTTAAACAAAACTTCTCAAGGGACCTCAAAGAGAGCTTTACACAGTCATCTAGAGAAACAACTAAATTGATCCAGCCAAAAGGAATCCTCACATCTGCAACTCCTGCATTTATCTCTATTTCATCTTTTAGATATTTTGTGGAGAAAGGATTGGAATCCAAATTCTCTGTAAGTTGAAAAGATACTCTAACAACTAGGCTTTTGTTTTTTTCTTTCACTTTTTTACAAACTCTTTTGCCATAGGGATTTTTTTGCTGAAAGTAGGCATTTCAACAATTCATTGGTTTTCCACAAAAAACAATGCCTGTTCCATAAACAGACTATTTTAAGTAAAAACTGTTTTGGTGTTTGATTCTTCCCAACACCTTCCTTATTTGTAAAATCATCATGGCTACATTGTTATATTTTGAAACTCATAAACACTTACTGTTCTTCTTCAAGAAGGAGAGTAGAAAATCATTCTTTTTACTTCAGTCAATAAGATAATGTCTGAAATGACTCACACAATTCAAATTCAGATTTCTAGGAGTTTATATTTGTTTTGTAAGAAGTGGAAAACAACCCTTAATAGACCTAGAGAATATGAGTTCCAACCTGTCACTAAATCATGTTTTATGGTGAGAGAAAATGGTGAAAATGTTATTCAGTAAAGAAATTAATCCGTACTGTGTAAGGAAAATGTAGAGTGTCTTGTTCTCCAAAATCTACAGCTGGCACTTACTCAAATTCCAGACATACAGAGAGACAAGCACTTTCAGTGTTCTGTGTTGCCACCATTCTGTGGAAAGCAAACGTGAAGGAAATCATGGGCTATTAAAACCAGAGGAGACTTAAGGCAACATCTGCATTCCCAGATATGGTAAAATAAAAGACATTTGGGTTTCATTCTGCTGTTAAAATCATGACATGTCTTAAATGGAGTACAGCATTAGAGAAATATTTTTTTTAAACTATTTTTAGTACAGAAGATGGAGTTACATCCTTCTTTGTTCTCCTAATATCTTAGGATTACTGGACCTGCTTCAGCCAGCTACTAGCTTAGCTGGCTTCTGCTCCAGCCATCAAGGAAGAAGTGCAAGCAAGGCTGCTGCAGTCAAGAAGGCACGTTGAAAGACTAATCTGAGCCTCTGTGTGTTAGGTAATAACAAAAAAATAATTTCCCTTCAAATGATAAAGACTGTTTCAGCACTCACTGTAATGCAACTTTCTCAATAATTTTGGGATTGGTGCAGGGAAGAAGGATGTAGGGCTATGTCTGTGAAGAAGTTACTCTGAATCTTAGGTGTTTTGCATTCCCAAATTCTGCAAATTTTCTTTTTCATATTAATAAAAAGGCAACCTTTGAAATGCTTTTTCGCAATAATACTATTCGGAGTTACATAAAAAGAAATGCTTCTGATGAGTTATGAATGCCAGCTATCTTCTCAATTCATGGGCCATTTTATCAGCTGAATGTAAATTAACTGGACTGCTTCATGTGTCATTTCTGATTCAGTTCTGAAGCATGCCAAATTTCACTAACAGGTAGCCAAAATTTTTTTTTATTCTTCTCACAATTATGAAAAATTCCTTCTCTCTATGTAGTGGCAATCTGCTTTAAAAAATGGAAATGACGAAGTTGCAAGTTATTTAGTCAAAACTGAAAGTAAAAAAAATTAAATAATTGGAGAGAGCATTGTTTTGCAAAATTGATGTAACTGAACACATTTAAAATTGTACACAAGTTTTACAGAGTAAATCATTTAGCAAGTTGCTTCATTTACTGCATCCAGCTTCTTACTCAAGACTCTCCTTGTTCCCAGATAAGCTTTCAAGAATAATAAGTACCTCCTTAAGGGGATATGTTTTAAAGCAAATAATGACTGCCAAATAATTTATCACATGTAACCACTGGTCTCTGTCCTTTATTACTAGCATTTCATTCTACTGCTCATTTGAGAGTAGTTATGCCTAATGTGTATTCTCTGTATATTCTTTTTGTCCCCAAGAACTTCTTTACATCTTATATTCAAAGTTTGAACTAGACTGTCCCTTTCTTTGTGTACAAAAGCATTTCAGTGGGACTTTGCCTATGGGACCATGTGGAAGAGTCCTATTTAACTCCTGGCATGAAACATGCAAAAGAAGTCCTTATTTAATTCATGCTCAATAAACAGTAGTTGGTACTTATTTGCATGGGGTAGGCTCTGTGCTCAACTTTTGGCTACTTCAAGTTTTGCCTTCTGTTCAATATTTATTTCTTTAATTTATTTAGTGCAGCAATATTTGGATGATGCTTTTCTGGGAACTGAAACAGAATGAATAATCTGACTCCTTGTGGTTTCATTGAGCTTTTTTCAAGGTCATAACAATTTACTAGAACACAACTGCCTCTAAGACCCAAGTTACCAAGAATTTATTCCACTTTTAAAATGGTTTGACTCTAAAAAGACATCTAGTTTATTTCACTGAGCTACTGAATAACCAAAAGATGATATTCTGCTCTCATCCAACAGATATAGTTCCTCTGAGATAAAGGATTTGTGTAAACAAATGTCTTCCAGCTTTTAGTGCATATTAGGAAGGAAGTTTTAAATAAAACTGATAATTTTAAACAGTGTTATAAATCAGCTTTGTATACACAAAACTAAAAGATGTGCTCCTTTACTTGCAGTTTATTCTCTTAAAGTCACATCCTCCTCTGGAGTTGTGGAATAGAAAATGAACAGGAGAGATCCTGACTATTTTCATTGCACTAGTGTATTTAGTTAAGTTTGTCAGCTCTTTAGCCAAAAGATGATACTGAAAGCTGGACTCTGCAGTGATCTGAGCATTATATATGGCTTAAGTTGGATACGGTTCCCAGGACAGATCTAGACAGGATCTGTGGCATCTAGGGAACATGCTGACTGTCACCTCATCCAGGTGAGAAGTGACTAGGACAACGTCTCTACTTCTGCTTAGGCTACTTTAGTGTTGCCTTGATGCAACTGGTACTGTGACAGTACCAGCATTCAGTGAGATGGTGATTGACCTGAGCTACTGCACACCAGTACATGGCTACAGAACAAGAACTGCATCGTCTTGAGATACCTGTAGCACTCAAGGTCCCTTGAGGCTGCCCCTGTTCTGCTCTCACTGATCTCTTGGTCACTTATTTTAACGTCTGATCTAACTTGTGGAGCATGTGTTCTGTTTGGGGTTGCAAAAGGGCTACTGAGAGTCATTACACTTCATGCAGACCTGGGCTCACCAGCTGCCTGGAGAGTATACCTGATCAGGTGTTTTGCACCTACTTATCAGTCTAAATGTGAGTAAAAATTTTCACAAGGGCTGGGACTAAACATCCAAGATCCTATTATTTTCATAATTTGAAAGGATCTGACAGAAAACTTCTCTTTAATGTAGAGGTGGCAATATAGGCCTCATTTGTGTGTCTTGCACATGGGATACTAAGACTTAAAATGTTGCCCAGTCTCTATGGTGGAGATGTAGAGGAAAAGTGCACCTCTCAATTTCTCTCTTGAAGTAGCAAGATCTATAATCAGATAATGAAACATTTTTGTGAATCAAAACTAGTGTATTTAATGCAAAGTAGAGTATGAGATAAATCTATTTGAAAACTGCTTACACCATAATGAGCATGCTTTATGTTCAAAGCAAAGGGAGCAGTGCTGCATTTCAATCAGCACTGAAGTTAGATTAATGGATTGTTTCTCTGAATGTATGTATTTCAGAAAATAAAGCAGTAGTTTGGTATTTTTTTTTAAAGAAAACCATCTTAGCAACATTTTTTTTACATATAAATATAAACAAGGCAGTAGATGTGCAAAGAAATGCATTACAATACAAGCACTACCATGGTTTAGTACTTGCAGATATATGAATTAATTTTCATTTGTTTGTTTCTCTTAATAGAGCTTACCTTAAGTAGCTTGAGGATACATCTGAAGCGGTTGTTCTGTATTTCCTCATCTATTCTCACCAACAAATTCTGTAGCAGAATTATGCAACTATAATGAGTTAAAAAATTTCATTGAATGTGCTCAAAAATAATTGAAATAAGTCCATTATCTTTCTTTACTTTATCACAATTTACATACCGCAGATACTAATTTCAGAAAAGAAATCATTAAAATACAAGTAAAAGATTAAAAATTTGTAAGTAATGAAAGTGGCTAAAATATTTCACAGAATTGCAAGAAAAATATGAATTGTGTTTTCTTTTGTCGTCTTAGACTATAGAGAAGACATTTACTCACAAAATCATAAGAAATACAGACAATATAACCTAGATTTATTCCTAACAGACAACTATGTTAGAAAATTACAAGATAATCAAACCTCCACTATAAACAAATAGGAACATTCTATGCACATTTTTCTAGAGAACTGAGGGGCAATATTGACAGCATAAGGTTTTACTGGAGAAATGAATGCAAATCTCCAGAGAACTAGAAGAATTCAATGCCAAATTCTGCGACTAGTGAACGTAGACAGAAAACACCAGTGAAAAATTATGATTAGCAGTTTCCAAATGTAAATTTGAAAAAAATAAATGCAGAAAGAGAAAGGAAGTAATTTCATAGTAGTAGGTTTGTTGGATGGCTTACTGTCCAATTTTAAACCATTGACAGAAATTAGCAGAAAAATCATATTCAGTATTGCCTACCTCAGTTGTTTATTGTTTATTTTTATAGCTACTTCCACTACTTATGTAAGTAGAAGAATTTATACCCTTTTAGCATTTTTAGATTTAGGTTCTCCCATTCCCAATTATTAATTCTTTAGAGGCTCTGAAAATCAGCAGGCATTGTGGGAAATCTCACCATTGTATCAGGCACAATTGCAAGAAGTAGTACCTGGAGCTTGGAGTGTGAACAGACCTAGTTTGCGTTCTGTCTGCACATTAAATATATTTAAACCACACAGACAGCTAACATGGGCACCAGAACTGTTGTCCATCGATTGCAAAAGGAGTTTGTCTGGCAACCCTGACTATTTGTTAAGCAGCTTGAAGTACATGTTGCTCTCTAGAACCAGTGCCTGCAGTAAATCTGTAGGAAAAACACAGCCTTTCCCAGTGTGCCAGGACTGCAGCTCAGATATCTGCTTCTGATGGTGGAGTCCCTACACATACTTTGCAGCAGAGCAGAGAGTGTTTATAGTTGATGATCCTGCTATTAATTGATCCAAGTTAAGGTTGCTCACCTTCAGGAATACAGAGATTTTGTTCTCTTGGTCTGACTTTTACCCTCTAGTAACTGTAGGATTCCTGGAGGCAAGATTTTGAGGAAAATTCCTGTGAGTTGATGTTTATTGACATTTGCTGCAAAGTATCACATAAACAGGGTTTGATAGACACATTATTATAGATCTCGAATTGAAATAAAATACTACACTTAAAAAAGAGGTGTCATGCTTGTTGTCCTAGCCTAGTAAGCAGAGTTATATATATTAGATATGCACATTCAGTTTTTGGGTTATGGGCCTAATGTGCTATTGGAATCCTGCCATATTAACTAGTATTCAACTTTATGTGCAGACAGTATGATAACTGAGAGCTGAGTTGTTCTCTATTCACTTATTATTAAAACAAAACTTTCTGAGCCATATCATGTTCTCACTCAAGTTCATGGGAATATGTAGAAAAAGCCTATGTGGAACTGTGCAGAACAGTATTTAATCTTATATAAAAATGTGGAAAACAATTGCTAATGCAATACCAATGGTACCTAAATTTATCTAAATATTTGTAATGCAAGGTGATACTATATGTCTTATATGTATGACACAGCATCATAAAATTTTAAAAGAAGAGACTTTTCAAATGAAGGCAAATTTCTACCAACCAAAGAAATAATAGAATCCTTGAGTTGTAAGGAAGCTTTAAAGGTCATCTAGTCCAACTCTCCTACCATGGGCAGGGACGTCTTATCTAGAATGAATTGCTCAAAGCCCTGTCCAACCTGACCTTGAATGTTTCCAGGAATGGAGCATCTACCACCCCTCTGGGCAACCGGTTCCAGTGTTTTGCTGCCCTCATTGTTAAAAACAGGTTAAGTGGTGACTATCCCCCTGAAAAGAAATCTCAGTACTTGATTTTTAAATGCAGGTAATTTTATTACTTTCTTACTCAAATCAATCAAAGCAAAATATGTCAATGAATAAATTTGCGAGATGGTAGATTGGTCAGTACAGTTTTAAGATATTGCATGTAATAATCACATGATGTCTTTTAAAACATGCTAAAAATTTCTGATTTCAGTAACATCAGCATTAGTAAAATACCGTAACCCGTAGAAGACCTTCCTACATTTCTTTTTTTCTGAGTTTACAGAAACTGTCTTAAGTTTTTATCTGTCCAAAAATCTCTACAATCAAGTTTAATTTTGTTTGCTGTATATATGCTGTACTTTCAGATCACTTTAGGAACCTTAATTTTCTTACTGGTCAGCACTGAATGGTCGGAAGAGGTATTCCTACCATCTACTTTATGCAGTACAGAGCATGTTAAATAGACCAGTCAAGCCTCTCTATACTGGAGATGTCACCAGATATTCATGTCACTTACACCTAAAAATATACAGTGTGAATCTCTTGCTGGAGGTCTTAGAAATATTCAGACTTAAGCTGTAAATTACTTTTCTTCCAACTAGCTTTCTTTCAATTATTTTTCTTCCAGTTAGCTTTCTTTCTTTTCCATCACCAGCATTCTGTTCACAGTTCAGAAAGGAATTGCCTTTGCACACTTAAGCACAGGTAACAGCACAGAAAAGTGATAGTACACACATGGATGGCTAAAGCAAATCCTCTTGGCTGTTGCAGCTGCTCTTCTATACATGTATGGCTGGAAATATTTGCTGTGCTATCAAACATAATGTCTTTGTCTCAATCATATTAGCAAATCAAATGTCTTTTGAATGATGTGACATTACCTCAAATGCCTCATTTCTATTCAAATGCATAATTTAACATATTAAGTTTCTTTTCAACTCTTTCTATTGTATTTCTGGTTTGGCCATGCCTTCAAGGTCATCTTAAAACAGATAAGATGTAATTTCATATACTCTATAAATTGATTATGAGATCAGAACACAACCTAAAGCTATTGGCAAAAATCTAATGAGCCTCCGTGAGAAGACATCAGTTTTTAAATATTACGTAAACTAGTATTAAAAGGCATTGATCTCAGTGGAGATGCCTCTGGGTGCTTGCTTTGCTGTAAATGCTAAGGCCTTTGTAATCTCAGCCATTTGCTTTCCACCTCCCTGATGTTCCATAGCTATTTTATTTTGTTTTATTTTATTACCTGTCCTATATTTGAAAAGATCATGACACAATAATCCATCATGTCTAAAGTTAACTACAGGTTTGTGAAAATCCAAATGTGTTCAATCTGCTGGCTCTCTCTATACCAACAGTTATTTCATTAAGTACTATGATTTGTCTGAGACGATTTACCTTTCACAAATCCACAATGACGCATGCCTATTAAATTGTTCTCTTCCAAACTGAGTGAATATTTAAGATAGCCAAAAATACCATCTGAAAAGTTCTGCTAATATTGGCTCAGGCTTTGACACACTTAAACACACTGCTAAATATCTTCCTTTCCTAAATTCCAGTTGGGATTTCTTGTTCACAGTATGTTGTTATTAAGCCTGCATAAAAATGGCAGAATCTTTCTCATGAATGTTTTCCTTAAAACTTACTATGGTGTTAATCACTACAACTTCTGAAAATGATCCATTTCTAATCTAGGTTACTTTTCTTTTTTCTCAGCTGGTGACACATTTGTAAGTGCTTATTCATGGTATTTGAAAGGTCTAGCTATCTAAGTCATACCATTTTTTGTTCACAAAGAGAAGGTATTAGAGATGCTTTCCTACTTATCTGTGGAGGTGAGAGAGAAGCTTTAAAACAACTTGCAGACTAACTGTAAGAAACTGTAAGAAGCACTTTGAAGAGTACTTATTTTACCATCTCCCCTGATGAGTGCAAAGGTATCTTCTTTTTCTAAAGTTGATTTTTTTTTTTATTTTGTTTTATTTGTCAGAAACTTTTTGTATGTGTTTCGTATGCTGTCCAAGTTAGACAAAGGTTAGTAATGCTTGTGAAATCAGTTCAAGACTTTTATAACTGTTGTGGTTAAGGCCTTTTGATACAGTGTTTACTTCTTCCCCTGGTCTACTCACTAAGTTAAGGACTCTTATTTAGTGAAGCCTATTTTATGTAAGTGGTACAAGAATAAGAAAGCAGAGCTGGAGTGAAAAGTGAGACATCATATGCTAGTCTCAAAGACAATGAAAATTAATGTCTTATAAAGGAAAGAAGTAATGTTGGAATAATGAACAAAGAAGGAAGAGAACAAAAATAAAGAGTGCACTGGTGAGGCGACAACAGTACAAATGAAATCTTCATAATTTGAATTAATTTTTGTTTGTCCTAACATGCTGCACTGTTCTAATCATGAAGTTGCCAAAATTCTGGAATTATTTCCAAAACCCAGGGAAACATCTCTAATTTCTGCACTGGAACTTAAAAAAGCCAGTCACTGGCACATGTAGAGATCCAAGACTTCCCTTTGCAGTGAGTTTCTTATATTTATGAATATATCTTCTAAAAAACAATGTTCACTCCATTAATTTCCCTGTCAACACTTCTCAGTAGTTCATTGAATTTGACTAGAAATCCCAACAACAACACCTGCTTCTTCCTCCTCCCTTCTCAGGCCATTTTTTCTTGTGCAACTCGTTTCTGTAGAAACAATCTTTCCTAAAGTATTTCAGTTTCAGAGAGCAATGCTATATTAAAGCAATCCTGCTTATGGAACCTTTCATATCTTATTGAAAATGTCTTAGGTGAAATACACCATGACAATAAGTGTTTTCAAGAAACAAATTCCCCTAACACAAATGAAATGAGCATTTACTGCTATGGTGGTACTATCACAGTTTCCACAATAACACCAATGAAAGTCATGTAAGCTTTCATATTGCTCATTTCATGTTTCATCTAGTTCTACACCTACGTGTGTGTAAATTTGATGTATTGTGGAAGTAGAGGGCTGGAAGACTCATGTCATATAATTGCTTTCATGGAGTCATTCACTACCCCCTCTAACAAAGATAGTGGTTTTATCTAAGGGATCCCATAAGCCTAATTGTTAGGAAACCTCTTTTTCTTAGAAATAAAAATCCAGTTTCCACTCTGATTTTGTCTGTGGTTAAATTTTTCCTTCTCAGGAAGCTCAGTCCTTTAGTTTAAGAGACGTCCTTCCCTCCTTGGTATGTATCCTTTCAGTAAAAATACAGACAGCAACAAGATCCACACAGTCTTAAATTTGGCTAAATTGTGTATGCCACATCCTCTATACTATCTTCATAAGAAAAGATCTCCTTTCACAGCGTGTTTTAATTTTTTTCCTGTGTTCCATATTCCTCTTAATCCTTTAGTCTCATATTTCTCATTGGTGCCTCTATATTTCTGCCTGTCTCCCTCCTTCAACTCATCTCTACATCTCCCACTTTTTCACTCTCCTGTCTCACCACCACTTTTGAAAGATGATCAGCACATCCATTTTCTTTCCTTACCTAACATTGCAGAATTTGGCTTCCAGCAGCAGCCAGCAGCCTTTTCCTCAGCATAATTAAGGGCAACCCTTAATCTTCACAGGAAATATTTGTATTTGGAATCTCAGGACTCTACTTGTGCTTGGAAAAATGAGAGAAATTTTTGACAAATTTCAGTACATTAGTACTGCTACTGCTAAGACTTCTAAAGTGGCTGACAGAATACATACAAAACACCACCCCAGAAAAACAGAAATAATATTTTTTTCATTAATTATAACAAGTTGAAGGTAAAATGTTTGTAACAGGAAAGAAAATAACCTATTGCATATGCCTTACTTTCTGAAACTAAGTCTTAATAATGAGTAATTGTTGGGATTTTGTTTTCATGAGCTAAACTTTGTTTTGGACCAGTGGTTAACAAACACCTATGTTCTGAGAATTAAGGAGGAAGGAAGTCTCTGGTTTGAGAGGAGAACAACTATTCATTCTCAAAGACATCCGAGAAACAGACGGTTCACCATCTTCTGTTCAAAATCACTCTCCAGCTGGATCGGTTTTAAGTGTCACACCTTCCAAATATGTCATATATTTGGATGGAAGTTCTTTAATGTCATGAATCCTTGTGAATCATCTCTTCCAGTAGTACATCCAGGACTGCGTTACCCAGCAGGCTGAGACCCCGGGTCTGAGTTGCCCCAATCTACACATGCACGCATGCTGCACTGATGAGGACTGTAGAGAGAGGAGAAATTCTGCTAGGAGCATAAATGGCATAGGAAAATTCTGTCCAACACTTAGGATCACAAACAGCAAATTAAGACGTGTACAAATACAATATACATGAACCAAAGACGGGAAATTGTACTAATCACAGATTGTGTTTGAGTAGTACTTTGTATTGTGAAAAAGCCTATCACAATATGGCACATTGTAGCAGGCCTGTCATTTGGAAAGGGTAAGGGAAAGAATTTATCCTCTCCACCAACCCATCCCTCGTTTGAGTTTTTCTTTGTGAAGTCATTTCAATAGCAAGCAAAAGCTCACATTGCAATAAGAATAAAGATAATCAGTTTTCAATGCCCTCACTTCCACTGGAATTTAAATAGCAGATTCCCCTGAGTATAGCAAAGTTTGATCAGAGTGTTTTGATAACCTGGGGTCTCTGCTGTTAATGCTCAACAGCAAACACCGTTCTACAGGTTTATACATCATCTACAAGACTCAGATATTCCACTGGTCTTGTCAGTTCTTGCAAAGAAGGGGTCATCCACAGGTGTGGGAACACTCAGGACAGTGCTGTGTACCCTTGTGGCACCGATTACTTGTATGCAAGTGGGAGCTGCAGAGAGTGATCTCTACCAAGTACAAGCAGCTGTTGCTACCCTGCATTCACAGCGCAGAACTAAAGAAGATAACCCAGGAAGTCTGCCTTCATAGATGCAAAGTTTCACTTGTTTTCATCTTTCATGCAGATTTTATAAAATCAGAGGCATTAAAAGGCAACAACTGGAAACTCCAGAAATAGTTCATATAAAAAACCCTATTTTGTATTACATGAGCAAAGCTTGTGCCAGATTTCAGTTGCCAAAGAGCATATGAGCTGCCTGTGAAATGTCCAACATTCTCATCTGGAAAAACTTTTAGATTTTATTCTTTTATTTGGCTTGAAACAGAGCTTTTTTGCTTTTGTTAAATCTTTTACTGAGGTCTGGGCCACAGGAAAAGTAAAAGGCAACGTGCTGGCTAGAGGCCATCATTTCACATTTTAGAAGAAGGATTTGGAGTGAAAACAGATGAAAGCTATGGGGGCCCTGGTCAGATGACAGTCAAAAGATCTGCAGGAGCCAGGAGGAACAGAGTCCAACATATTATAATCCTGGCTTAGAAGAAATCAATGATCAGCTGAAACTGGGGATGATGCAAGGAAAAATAAAGAAACCAACATTCTTTGAGGTATTGCTTCAGCATTTTATAGTGAATAATGGAAAAATATCATCATGAGGAGATTTTCATAAATCTGGTATCAAGAATTTTTTGTGAAGTGTTTGTGTTAACCACTGTCACTCCCATGGTATTTCTAAATAGAACAGAAGCTGCATAGAAATAAAACATAGAACAGAAATCAAAAGATAGCCCAGAACAAACAAGAAGACCTGGAAAACCACAAGAGAGCAGACTAAAGGGTTGTATAGAAATCTAGTCCATGCTCAGCATCAAATGGGAATTAGAGAAGTAATTAGGGAGGAAGCATTCTGACGTACACTGCATGAAGTAACTCAGGTCAGAGGAAGAATTCAGTTTAAGAGGGAGATGTTAGTAGAGGTCATTGGTTTTGTGAAAGCTAATGAGTCAATTAACATACAGGAACTCCAAACTTGCTGCTTCTGAGGCATCCCATGCCCTTGTTTAGAAAAGTCATGGAGGTCACAAATTGCAAAGGAGCACTTTTTCTTTGCTACACAACCATTGCAGGAAACACAACAAACGGAAATGCTGTGAGTGTATCTGGAAGAAAGCAAAATCTCAGCTAACAGCTCCTCTGTTCTTAGGTTTTGGAGAAAAAAGTTCCAAGCATTTTTATTGGAATGGGTTAAGAGAAAAGCATAGCTCACAAGAAATATTTACTTCTTTTTCTTCTAAAATAAAAAACTAAGGGGATCATGCAAAACACTGAGCATTGTACTCAGGTAGTTTTCAGGTGGATCAGCTGATTGTTCTGTTTGGAAAATCATTAGAATCATAGAATCATCCAGGTTGGAATACAGTCTTTAGTCCAACTGTCACTCCAGTACTACCACTGTAACCGCTAAACCACTAAACCGTATCACCCAACAAAAGATCCAGACACTTCTTAAACAGCTTTAGGAATGGGCACTCCACTACGTCCTCGGGGAAAGCTTTTCCAATGCCTGACCACCTTAACAGTGAAAATTTTTTTTCTAATATCTAATCTGAATCTCCCTTGTCTCAGCTTAAGGCCATTTCCTGTAGTCCTCTCAATGCAGGCATGGTAGAAGAGACCAGTCCCCTTCACTCATAATGGTACTAAAACGTGGGTTTATGTGCTAACTATACTGCTATTATAGGTATTTGTATTGCTATTGTTATTAGCTGTGCCATTTCAGTCAAATCCTGTTTCCTTTGTTATCTGCATTGAGTCAGTGGAAGTAGGATATCCTCTTCATGCTCTAGGGCACAGTCTTGCTTTCCTCACTCAATATTATTTTCAGCAGCAGTTTGTAAACCATGGAAAGCAGTACTGAGCCCCTACATAGCTTCTATGCTTTCCAAAATGGATATGACCCAAGAAAATTAACACTGACTTCAGCTTTTACTGCCGTGCTGCAAAATCATTTTACGTTACTGGGAAAAAAAAAAAACAAACAACCCAACCGACAACAAGAATATAGGTGGACTTTTTATAACCACAGCCACATATAAAATTAACTTTGGAGCATTGCAGACAAGCCAGCTGAGCTTTATAGTGACTGAGGTGGTGGTGAGAGAGAGAAGATTCAGTTCTTCAGCTGTTTCGGTTCTACTTGTTCTATGAAACTTTATTACCAGGAAAAGGCACACAGTTGAGATTTTTTTTCATCAGCTAGTTTGTACCATTAAATAGAATTACTTAAATAAAATGTTTAACCTCCCTGTTAGTCCTTCAAGTTCCTATTGACACTTAATGCATCATATTACTAATTTATTTTATAAATGCTGACTATCCAGCTATGATATAAGGATCTTATATAAATTTACGGGGGTGATGAGGAACAGAGAGCAAGAAGGCTGAAGGGACTTAGATCTGAACATTGATTGTTCCAGAAGTTCACCACTATTTAAAAAAAGCTAAGCAGTTTTCCACATGTGCTATTGTTAAAGCTTCTGTGTGTCACACCAGATGATGTCTTGTGCAGCTGCACTGAGCCTTTGAAAGGAAATAGTGTTGTTCAGCTAGTCACTTCTTTTTAAGTTTCTATCATTGTGTTAAGGTTGAAATTTTCCTTCCTTAAGAGTTCTAGCTATACACAAACATCCACTAAAATCAATAGTCTCAAAAAAAATTTATGATTTGTCTTTTAACAGAAGTTAAAACGCCTCTTAAGTCTTTTAGTTTGGTGCTATAATACACACTTTTATTTAACATCACTTAGCAATGAATTCAAATGACATTTCCTTTATTAGAAAGTTCTCTCACTACAGGAAAAAAAACATAAATGAAGTCTCTTTAGAGACACTTCTCTTTTAATTGCTACTCCAAACTGCTTTACACCCCCACTCCACCTCCCCACACACAACCTCCCCTCAACAAATGCACTCCAAACCTTCCTACATGGCTCTCTTTATATGGACTTTTTCCCTAAGAGGAACTAAATAGTAGTTATTTGTAGAAACAGGGTTTGCTAGAAGAAATAAATTTCAAAATGTATATTCACCAATATGTAATTATTGGCTAAAAATTTGGAAGTACAAAAATAAATATTGACTACAGCTTGTTTAGCAATCCATTCTTTTTAGTCTGTGCTGACCCATAACAACAAATGAGCTTAAAATATTTATAACATTCATACATTTTGTAATTATAAATTAAATAATTTGTGCTATTTAATAATTACAAAATTGTCAATAAATGTTACTTTTTTTTTTTTCTTTCAGTAGCATCGTCCTTGGAAAACGGAGACTGCTTTGCAAACCTATAATTAATACTGAAAATTTCTCCCTTCTCTGCCCTCATGGCTAGACTCATCCCAGGAAAAACCCTTTCAGGAGTATTACATTCTAAAGGTCATTGGTTGTTAAACTGTAGAAGATTCTTTTTCATGATCTTTTTGCACTGAACACTGCAAAGACACAAATTGTTATGGCTAACATTATTGCACCATCTCATGTTGTTTCCGGTGGCTCATAAATTCTGTATATCATCATATCCTTTTCCTATGACTTTGCACTAGCACTGTAAAAGCCCAGAATACGTATTATTATTTTGAACTCAATTTTATTCTTTTTTTGTATTATTTGTCCTGAATGACTTCTTCCCTTACATGAAATGTATGTCAGATTAACAGTACCTTATTAAACAGCATGTAATCTTGACAGATATGGCCCAACCCATCTTAAGTTGCCCTGGTACAAAGAGGTGCAGTCCTTTTTTGCCACATGTAGGCCACATTCTTGCCATAAACAAGAATTTGACATTGAGCTGGGTCCACAGAGAACAACAAAGAAAAGTTTAGGAGATCAAACAAATATTTTAGATAATTTTCACTCTTAACCATTTCAGTGCTGCTGAAAAAAAAAAAAGTAGCAGCAGCCATTAGCATAATGCGAACACCTATCCGATGGCTGAGAGCTTTGCCTCACAGCTTGGGAACTCAGAGGGATGGTGCTTGGAGGGCCATCTTATTTTCTCTCATACCCCAAGTTAAATGTTGACTGGACTGAGCTTAAGGCTGTTTGTTAAGTGTGAGCCAAAGTCATTATTAATGCAACAGTTTGCAGTGTCAAAAATGTGCTAAGCACTTTAAAGAGATATAGGGCAAGACATGCCTCAGTCTCACAAAGCTGATATGTCAGTGTCAATTTTAGATACAGCGACCAAACCTGCACTCCTCCCTCTCTCTCCTTCCTACCCATTTCTGTTTCCTTGGACTACCTCTCTAATCACTTGGAAAACCAGAACATGTATTTAGCTCTAGGAAACTGAAATTTGCCTCAGCAACTGAGTTTTGAAAACGCCCAAACCCTTTGCAAAAGGAATGGAGATTAGTAGCAGACTGTGGGATCAGTCCCCTCAGGTTACATGGTGAGTAGAAAATCCCTTTGGCCATATCAAGGACTAAACAGATATCTGAAACCATTTCTGCCTAGATATAGCAACGAGTAAAGGCTCCTGCACCTTTTGGCAAAAAGGATGGGAGAGTGGAAGCCTACATCACTTTTAAATCCAAAATTAAATTATCTATTTTCAAAGAAGAAATATTGCAATAGTATAAATGTTTTTTTAAAGGAGTTTGATATAGACTAGTTCAAACTTATCTGTGAGACACTAACAGAACCACAACATTTTGAGAAAACAGGTTTTTACTTCTCAGATGTTCTGC
Source organism: Serilophus lunatus (assembly GCA_013399895.1). Lineage (NCBI taxonomy): Eukaryota > Metazoa > Chordata > Aves > Passeriformes > Eurylaimidae > Serilophus > Serilophus lunatus. The sequence goes on from VXBA01003362.1 coordinate 17,795, forward strand.
CTTTTTAGTCCATTCAGTGGAAATGACAGTTCAGAGTGAACCAAGAAAAAGTTATTTAGTTGAGAGCAAAGGTTAAATTTTCAGCTCCTGTCTTTAATCATAAATAAAGTTTTGAAAACATGCTTTGGAAATTATATTTGGTGAAATGAATTTCAAGGTGGCCTCTTAGGGTAGTCAGAATTACAAGAGGCAATGTGACACACATTGCGTTGGAGAGGAAAAGAAAGAGCTCATGTATAAGGGATTTAAGTAAGCTTATCAAAACTGCCCTTGTTGAGTTGCATTTTTCTCTAGCTGAATTCCTGCTCAGTTGCAATTTACCAGTTGGGTCTTCCTCAAATTAAATCTACCATTTTCTTTTTAAGGGAAGGGAAAAAATAATAAATCAAAACTAATGAGATATTCTTTATATTATTGATGTCTTTATTTTTTCTTCCTGCATCGCTGTTACATTTGAAAAGAGAAACCAAAGAGTGATATTGAATGTGAAAAATGAAAACTGCCCACCTAGTGGAAAGAAAGGAAGGAGGAAATCATGAGGGTGAGTTAGCAATTCCTTAAGCACATGCAGTGTCTGTAATTTTCGAACTTAACAATTGCGCTGAGACACAGAGGAGAAGGGAAACTGATTGGGAGAGTGTTTGCTCTTTCATAGACAGACTTGTGAGAGAAGCGGATTAGTCATTTTGCCCAGGCTGTGTGTAACACATGCACATCTCAAAACAGGCACAGAATGGAAGCTACAGGAAGGTGGAGGATACTCACCTCTTTTTCCTCCCCTGCTCTCTCTGCCTTCTCTGCAGGAAGAATATTGACACAGCCCTTCCTTTTGCCAAGCTCAATGTCTATTCAATTAAAACAGCTTCCCTAGCCTTCTCTAGATACATCCACAAAAGCCTGTGTAAATTTCTTTTTTCAGATTTTAAAATAGGATAACTATTTGGGGGGTTTTTTATGTGATGCTTTTGTCTCTCTTCTTCCCTAGCCCTTCCCTTAGCTCCCTCCCCTCAGAATAACAGAGTGACTAGATTGAGCAAACAGTGAAATAGACAATGTGCAGATTGCTTTCAAATGCACAAAAAACTAAACCGTGAGAAAAGAGATAAAAACTGATGGGTTTCTTTTTCCCCCTCTCTAATCATAGGTGTTATCATAACTACATAGGTAAAATATTTTCAGATGGAGGTGTTATTATTAAATTGATAATGTCTATAAGTTCAGATGGTGGTTGAGAAGTTGTAACTAATCAGCTTTGGCTGCTGAAGCACTGGCAATAGCCTTCGTGCAGTTCATAGGAAGATATATCTGGAACTTGACTGTCACCACACTGTACTGAATTTAGTGGGTCCTTTTGTTGCATTCATCTTACCCCTTGATTTTCCTTGTCTGGCAGCTTCTGATTTTTATCCAGAGAGCCATTCCATACTCTAAAAAATTAATTAATGCTGTAGTCCTGCTAGGATTTGTTTTCAGCTCCTACTGATTATTTATCTAAAGGTGATTCTTCAGATACAGAAATTTGAATAAAATTAACAGTGAAAACAGAACATTTTCTCACAAATAAACCTTTGTAGTGAACAGACAGACACTGAATATGACATGTAGCATTCCACACGGTTACCAAATTTGTCTTTAATGCAAGTGCATATACGTGTATATATATATATATGAAAGTCTTGGCATTACTTCAGAGATGCTGCATACTCACAGTTCTGCCTTTACTGGGGGCTGCAGAACACCAATTCTCTAAAATCCACCAACTTGCAGAATGATAAGTTACGTTCAGTCCATCTTTTCTACAAGACTGGATATGTTAATGTGTTTGCTTGTGAGCAGAAAGCTTCTGTTATCTCCTGTTGTAGGATGTTTGAATGCTGTTCCTGTTGACCTGTCTCAACAATTAGCTCACACTCAACAAGAGCCATCATCTGTTTTTACTGACAGGTATGCCTATGTGTGCGGTAGATGACATTGGTATACACAAGACATAAAAAGTGAAACATCAACCTGTATTTTTGATGAAGCAGTGCAGAAGGTTTGGGTGTTATTCTAAGTCCAAGAACAAAGAGAATTTGTAAGTATCTTGTATGAGAGAAAGCTCTTTTCCTTGCACTTTCAGTTACTTTCTTCTAGGACTCAAAAGACCACTGTTTGAAGCCAATAAAAATTCCTCCCTTATATGACAGACTAGAAGTAGAACTTCTGTTGCCGGGCTGACTCATCTGTCTTCCCCAAACAAGAACAATGCATATCTTTATAGCCCCTCTCACATTATATTTGGTGGATATAACCTGTAACTGTGTTTTTAAGAACATGTGTCTTGCCTCAATATGTTGCAGACTTTCCAGGAGTCTCAGATAATCAGTGCAATCTAGGACTGAAGTGGCTTTCACTTTCACCTGACCAAGGTTTAAAAAGCAACCATTCCTTGTGTTAATTCATTGGAAGCTGTGGGGAGCAGCATATATTCTTCCGGTAGCCACTATGAATCTCAGCACCTTTTACAAGGATACAACATTACACATTGCAGCATAGAAAGAAAGAGCAGAGTGGAAACTAGTGACAAGAGCTGACCCTTCCATCAGAGAAAAAATGATTACCACTCAATTTTTCATTTGTATAACACTCAAGATACCAATTAACTACCTGTCTTTGTCCTGTGAGTGATATCTACGCTTTGTTATGCAGGAAAAGAGTCTTAGTCAAAATTAACAGAGCACAAAGCACTAGCTGGATAGTAATTAGCAGACAGTGTCATTGCCATATCTTGCTAATAAGATGAAACAGTAGAGAAGGAAATGTATTCTGTGTGTCTAATGGATGCTGTAGATCAAATAACATCTTAGAGATTTCTGAAGCACGGTAAACAGAATGAATCCCTGTTGTGATAAGTCATCTTGGATCAATGATGGAACGGGAATAATTGCTGGCATGTAACTGATGTGAAGAAAGGAAAAATATAACATACTGAATTTTGTGTTATCAGATGAACGGCTTCATTTGGGCCTGCAAGACTGTTTGACCAATTCTGTACTGGGCAAGAGATGGACACTAATGGGATTGGTTTGTTTTGGCAGACAGATGTCTACAATTCCACCCCTTCTCCCCCCTGTTACCCAACCTCAACCCAAGATCAACATGATTCAAAAGCGGGTTTCATTTATCTGACATACACATGTCCTCCTTTAGGGGATAGAAGCTTAGATAAATGGTCTGGGGTTCTGAGGTCATCGCTGTAACAGGATTAAAAATATTAACTGGCTCATAAATTTGTTTTACCAGGGTAGCGTTGCCTGACTGAGCCTGTATCATTTTTATTGCTAGCTACAGTTATGTTTATTGACAGACAAGGATTATAAAATGATGACACAAAGCAGTAGTTATTCTGGGTTCCAGCAGGAACAATAAATTCTCTGCCTCCAGTTTTGGAAATGTTTCAAGGCTTTTTCTTCATGAATAGTTACTCTATAAAGTCACAGTGTTTTCTTGACTAACATTACTCATTTACTTCACATGTGTTGCTCCAATCAGTACACAAGAGATGCAGAAGAAAATGGTATAAAACAATAAAATTTACAAAGCCCTAAATACATAGACCTGAAATTATATTTTTTTCTTAAATCTTAGTTGCTAACATCAGGAGCAGAATTTCATCTGTCCAGGTTATTTCTAAACACACACACACAAAAAAGTAAAAAAGTAAAAAAGAAAAAAAAGTAAACAAGAAAACTTGATAAACATGAGAAGTTTCAATTGGAAAGAAATAAAGAACAACTACTGTTTTAAATACACAACAAAATGACACAAAATCAAACATGCATCAGAAGTCTGTTTTCAAGTGTTAGTTTTCTGCTTTAATGGCACCAAGAAGTTGGACATTAGCTGCCTAGTGCAACACATGACACAGAGGTGGCCTACTTCACTTTCAACCTATTTCAGATGTCAAGTTTTTTGAGCCTCTGTCATTTATCTTATCTTCCTTTTGCCCTTTCACTGTTTCTTCACATCTTTCCCATAGTGTGAAGCCTGAAATGGCACTCTAACTGAGGCATCACTGGACTAAATAGCTAGATTGATTGAGAAACACAGAAGGGTTGAGATTCGAAAGAATCTCTGGAGGTCACCTTGTTCAGTCTTCCTGCTCAGGCAGGGTCACCTCGAGACACCTTGAGCCTCTTACCCTTTACAAATGGAACTTAATATATCCAAGAAAAGTAAGAATCCTTTTTAGCACAATAGTGTCACACTGTTGCCACTGTGTTTGTCTCCCTAACTTCTAACTCCTTCTCTGCCTTATACTACTTCCTAACTGTTTTTTTTCCCATTTTGTGTATGCAATGCACTTCTGTTCCAATTGCATATGCCTCTATGAAATTTCCATCAGCTGATTTTAGAACGACTTGAGTTTCTGGAACTCGTTCCAAATTTAAAGGCGTCCTCATAATTTCATCATCCAGATCATTGATCAGCAAAGGATTGAATGGAACTAGGCTTGAAATATCCCATTTTAAATGTCCTCCAAGTTTGACAACAAAGCAGTGATAGTTTCTCTTTGATTTTGTTTTCTCAACCAGCCGTGAGCCTTCTCTGCAGTGATTTAATCGTATACCTTAATTTGCTTATGAGAATGCTCTGTAGGAGACTCAAGAGCCTTACTCAAGTCAAGATATATCACATCTACTGCTTCCCCCTTATTCACTTATTCTGTCAAAGAAAGAAATTAGATTGGTTTGATACAATTTGTCCTTGACAAATTCACATTCACTAGACTATTATTGCCCTCGAGGTGTTTAAAAATTGATTGATTGTTCCTCCACCATGCAGCTTCACTTTAAGGAAAATCACTTCACCGGCATCTACTCTGATGTGCAGCTAATTGGGCTCTACTTCTGTAGGTTTGGTGCTGTCTACCCAAAAAGGCTATATTGACCATGTATTCTCTTTAGTCCCAAAGCTAATCAGGTTCTGTGAGCTTTGCCTGCCATACTCAAGAGCACCAGACCTATGAACACTATCTATAAAAACAGCATTCACCCTCTAAATGAGCTCTCTCCTCTGTACTATCAAACATAAAATTGCTACCTGTTTATGGGAGTTATGTACCAGTTCAGGGGTGCATGCTACTGTGGTGCATGAGAAATAATTTTTTGCCATTTATGAAGAGCAGAACACAGTAGATGGTATCATTCGTAAGCAATATTTCTAGTTCATGTAAATGGAGCTGCCCGGAACTGCCTCATCTCCACTTCCCCCNGGAACCAGCGTTTCAGTTTTTCAAACCATTTCACCCTGAGGATTACATTTGGAATTCCATGCTGATAGACACTACATAATTATTATTTTAATTAGAAAAGCTGCAAAATATTCTACTGTGTCTCTTAATTCAAATGTTACAGCTGCCACATAAGGCTTAGTCTTACAATCTTTTCAGTACAGACTTACACTGAACACAGTTGGCCTTTTGCTCAGAACAAGATCAATATTTTGGCATGTCATCGTCACACTGCAGAATTAGGTAACTGAAAGGCTGTTTGAACACAAGTGGACCACAACTACTCCACTATTACACACCAAAAATTCAACTTTTACACCTATCACTTAGGAGTAAAAGATTTTATTAAAACTGTTAACATGCATAGAGACTAATTTCCTAGTTCCTACTTGGGCAAAACTCCAGCAACTAAGGAAGAATAGTCTAAGTTCGGAGTGAGATGATCACAGTGAGAACTCAATGTGAGGTAAGCTTCAGTTGCAGTCTTGTCCTAAATTTTGTTTGATCTTGGTCCCCTATTAGGTTCTGCCATTGCAATACATATGGGCAGAAATTCACTGGGACCACTCCCACTAATAAGGAAGATTTTTAGAATCACTGTACCTGTTTTCTAATTGTGAATCAGAAAGAAATATTACTTTCCTACGTCAATGGTTGAAGAGCTAAGACACATTTTTAAGGGCCAAAGAAGTACCAAGATAATAGAGTATTTGTTTCAAAGCTAATGCAAAACACTGAATAGGTCATTATGGAATAATTTAATTTGAAGAAACATTACTACAGAGCAAAATGAATAGATTAATGATATAATTTTTCTATTTATTTTCTTCCTCTATTTGCAAACATATAAAAGATACCATTTGCAGCATGATAACATTTTTCCATAAAAAAAATTAAAAGCAGTAAAATAAGGAAATATATTTTTAAAAAACCCAGGGAAATAAACTAAAAAAATGCATCTCAGCTTAATTACCTACTATTTTGAATATGAGACTTGGATTGTATCTTAGTTTTATCTATATTAGAAACAGGAACAAAATGAGCTTTCTTTGTGGCTCTGTAAGTGCAGCTGGCTAAGAACATTGTTCCCAGGGCTGTTTTTGACACTGGCAAGGTTACTTGTGAATGAGAGTCATGTTTGTTTCTGCTACATCAGAAAACAATTAATCTTCATTGTTTGCAAACCAGGAGTAATCAAAAGTGGTAAAGAAATTAACTGTATTTTCTAGTATATGTGAAGATATTACAGAAACAAAGGTAAAAATGCAAACTATAGCTGAGGACAGCTCCTAGGCTGCCTCTTACAATAAATACCTGGGCATTTAACAACTTTTTTCTTTTTTTCTTTTTTTTTTTCACATTTTAGTGAAGACATATTTGATGGTGTAAAATCCAGATGTGTGGTAAAGTGATCTAGAATACTTTTTCTGCTCTGGAAACAGTTAAGGTCAGAGTGAATATATAAGAGCTGCTTTATTTGCTTAAATATGATTTCCAAAGGTGATTTTATCAATACTAATGGGGAAATTTGGCTATTTTTTTTTTTACTACAGCAAAGAAAAAAGTATGGCCTTGACTAACTAAGAATGCATATTTATGGTACAGATACAGTGCTCACCACTATAATTATAGGGCTAGATAATTATCTAGGTTTGAACAGAGTGGAGAAATAAAGAGAGTTGAACTGCTGACTCTATATTAAACTGAGAGCTAGAAGTAATAAAGGATTTATAAGTCCACAAATTAGACATTGCTTTGCCCAAAACAGAAAACAACCAGTTCACTGGAACAGAAACGAACATCCAGCTTATCCAGAGAATCCTGAACAGGTACTTGCTTTCAGCTAGTTAACAAGAAAGACAAAGTTTCAGACTATGTGCCAAACCATTCAAGGGAACAGAGGTTCCTCCCTGTAGTGGAGACCAAGACCCTAGTGCCTCTGGTTTTCCTCTTGAGAAATCACAAGGAGTTTTTCCCACCATACACCTTTTCTGCAATATCATCTGCTCAAGAATAGATCTCAGAGGCCTGCCAAATTTGGGGGAAGAGGAAAGGGAGAGAAGAGGGAGAGGAGAGAAAGTGTATAGCAGCTTTTAAAAGAAAAGAGAACACTTTGGATTTCTGTGGGGCACAGTCAAGCCCCAGAGATGTACTTGTCTCTCAGAGGAATTAGACTGTCGCTTGATTAGCTTTTGGATCTCAGTGGAAGATCTAGTAAGAGCTGGGCAAACTTTGTGGACAAAAAAGCCCAGCAAGTTTAGATACTCCTGACTAGCTGCTGAGCATGTTTAAGAAGTAAAAAATTCATAGTTTCAGATTCACGTACACAAACACTGCTAATGCAATTCTGGAGTACTTTTCTGGGTTCAGCATCCCATGCTTTGCAGTGTACTGACAGATTACATGCCACTATACTACAGCAGGCCACTACAGTTCCCTGCACTGCAACTCATCTGAGGTTCCTTCTCCTGCATGTGGCACATGTTTGCCACAGGGACTTTGAATCTCTTTAAGCTCTGTCATAACTTCCTTTAACAGAGAACATTCAGCTCCAGACTTGCTTTCAAAAAAAAAAAAAATCATATTTTGAAAGGTATGTCTATCAATTTTAAGATGTAATCTCATCATAACAGAATATAATTTTTTAAAAAAACAAACAACCAAACATGCTGCCAGTCAAATCAAAATAATTCAGTTCATAATAAATACCAGCAGGGCAACACACTGCATTTCTTAGACTCTAGGCTAGTGTTAAACACATTGTTAAAACTTTTTCTCTATGTAAGCTTTTCTACAGAATTTATCCTGTAGTATCTAAGCCTTGTACAGCTGCTCCCTTGCTGCTCTAAGAAGCCAGCTGAAAGCTCAGTTTTTGGCTTCTCCTTTTTCATGTGGTATTCCTTTACTGTAGTTATTTGATGAAATTTGTGACAAAGAGACATGTTTCAGAACATTAACAGAAATACCTTTGTAAAAGTATTTAAGGCTTCAGGCTTGTCATTAAACCGTTTACCAATGGTTGTGGTCTCTCTCAGTGTTGCTCCCATGGGTGCCAGGCTGTTCGAGAGTTCCATGGGCACAGTGGGGAATTTGAAATGGGGGGACAAAGGCATAAAAAATTAGGAGAGAACTCAGTGTTAGTTAAAGTGGTTATTTCAGGTGAGTTAGAGAGGGGCTTGGTGAAAAGAAGGGCATCAGACAGCTGTGCATTAGCAGCCCTTTTCAAAATGGTAGACTGTGCAGAGATACAGTGTTCTTCTGCTGAAGCATCCTAGGATCAGGCATGGGGATATTATCATACGCTAATAGATACCCAACATGTTAATCATAACTTTAGCAGATCTGTCCAGCAGAGTCAGACAGGAGCTAGTACATCCCTGCTTCTAGAGGAGCTAACACAGTGAAAAACTAACAAAAGGGGGAAAATACGAGAAGCTTTAGAAATAATTAGATCTGTAAATAAGACCAGTGCAAGGTCGTTCTTCTTCTGCCAAAGCCTAGCTCTATTAAGAATCTTTGTGCTGTCTACTTTACATCCTGCATGGCAAAATTTCTTCTAGATCACCACTACAGAAAGCAAAACAAAATATTTTTTAGGAGATATTGTCTTCAAATAAAGCAAAGCATAACTACTCAACAGGCTGGGAATGCTTTGGGAGAGTCTGCTAGGACAGATGGCTGCTTAACAAGAATGGTCTCTTGACCAGGTTTTTCTGTCTACATTCCAGGTGTCCGCACGTAAGGAAGCAGATTACATGTGCTGCTTCAAATGTGTATCGATTTGCCAATGGGGAGAGAGAAAACTCTGTGTTTGATAACGAATTTGATTTGATGATCATTTACAGACCACACCACATGAAGTCTTGACACTGTTTCTTCACCCTAATTACTTTGTGAGCCATCTGGTGCACCTGCTGTTGCAGTGAGGCAGGAATAACAGTTTTACACCCTCCCTCCCTGTTCTTTTCCTTTTTCTCACACTGAGATAGATCATTTAAGTGAACATCCACCTGACATGGCCAGACAGTGCAGATGCAGACGCAGGTGCAAATTCGGTCAACCATGCCTCCAGATGGCTCTTACTTATTAAGGCAGCCAAAGTAATAACTACAGACAAAGGGCCTCCAAGAAAGGAAAAACAAGACCATCCTGCAGGAAACACTAGGTTCAGAGATGAAGCTTGTGAGGATCCCAAAGAGTCAATCTGCTTTGAATCTAGGGTGAAAACAGAACTGGTCCAGTCCCCTTGAAATTTGGACCAAATGATGGATTGATAATTGAGCAATTGGGAAAATGGTGACAATGCAATAGTTTCTCCTGAAGGCTGATTACATAAGCATAAGTGCCAGAAGCTAGATGCCAAGATAAAAGCCATGGCTTCCTTTTCTCCTGCTGAGTAATACATTCTGCAACCGAGAAAGACAAGAGAAGAAAACAATAAGATATTGTATAGTCTGATTTTAGTTAAACATCAGAGGTATCACACTTCCAAAGGCTGAACTCCAAGCAAACAAACAAGTGAACAAAATGAAGCAATTGTGCCCTCCCTTGACCTCTTCCTTTAATATCTTTAATTACTGGCCTACCAAGTGCCAAAGTTCAAAGGAATAAGTTTCAGGCTTGGGAAGCTGCCTCACCGAACAAGTTCATTTGGGCAGAAGAGTCTCACCTCCGCTCCCACAACTGAATGAGCTTTCTCTTATCAACCTGAATGCTCAATAGGGGGAAGATATCAGAAAGAAAAATGTTTTCCAACCAACTCTTTCAACATACCTCCTTAAGGACTATCACACATGACTTAAGGCTTTTCTGTCCTTGAGGGACATCATAAAAAGCTGCCTGCCTCTTCAGCCATGCTACCTAAATGAGTGTTCTGCTGAGCAGAATTCATTGCTGCTATCCACCTGTATTTTCTGCAGAGAGGATTTGTGGCAGAGTGCCCATCAGACACTGCTATTTGGGACAGCAGATCCAAAAAACCAGCATGCAAAAGTGATGGGAGGTGCAAATCCACAGGCAAGACTCTCTTGGCCCTGCCATACTGACAGCAACACACAAATGCTTTCAGTGATGGCTGAGGAACAAACTCAGCCCTGCTCCAGCCCCTCTGCAAAGTAAGACGGAAATGCCGGGGCTGGAAAACTTCATAACAGCAAATGTTAGTGAGAAGTAGGGCTGCAGTACACACAAGTTAAGCTCCTCAGTTTCTGTCTACAATGACTATGAAAATGTCCTAGGTGTATGTCTCCTCTGAGAGGTGTAGTCTGAAACCTCCTGCCTGGAGAAGTCCTTAAAGCCTGAGGCCTCAGTGCCATCAGCCCAAAGACTTTCACCATTATGAAGGCAATGAAACCCCAAAGATGTCTTATGATTCCTGGCGTACCCTAGAGAATCAAATCAATTCTCTCATGTATCTGGCCAACATCCTTTGTCCAACTTTGTTTCTCAGTGTCTTCTTTCTTCCCCTCCCCTCCCCTCCTCTCATCACTGTCAGTGGGGTAAGGCCCATGCACAAAGCAATTACAGGCAAAGAGAAAGGCAAGAGCAGACTGAGGGACTAGTGCCTTGACCCTTTGTAAGATATGTGTCATTGCCATAAATACCCTTTCCAAACACAGTTAAGAAACCTTGAAAAGTATTATTATTTCTAGAACTTTGAACTAAGAGTACTATCCAGCACCTCCTGCACAAACCCACATCAGCAAGACATCTCTTTACCACAAGGGCTATAAATGCTGCATATTAGACAGCAGATGGAGAAGTGGAGTGTAAGAAGGCAGTAAGACATTCTGCATGAGCCTGATAGACACTGTTCTTAGCACAGCAAAACCTGACATTGTCAAGTTTTTTAGGTATGTTGAAGAAAGAGAGTTTGAGGTTTTGAAAGAGGATAATACAAATAAGAAAAGAACCATATTCTGGGTAATCATACTTTTTCAAAAATTGCTTTAAAAACAAAACTTAAGAACAGCAAAGCTACTTCTTACGTCCTGTACTCTCTGTTGCATTGTGAGAACAAACCTTTCCCCAGAAACCCTGTATTATTTATTGCTCATTCAGTTTTCTAGTCATATGTAAAGTTAAACCTCTGCTAGTCTTCCTGGAAACTAAGCCAGCCAAACCAACGAAGAGATATATTTAGGATGGAGGAGTAGGGGACAGCTGGAACATATCTTATACTCCTTTACTGTGGCACTATTTAGCTTTGTCACTGGACCCAGAGGGAAATAGCTGCCACTCATATTTTAATGAATGACGGCCAGGCAAATTCAAGTGATGAAATTGTGATCAGGTCTTCCACAGTAAAACAAGAATTTGGTTAAGCCTATATTTAGTTTGGACTATAACTATATTGTCCTATTAACAACCTTACACAAAGGCAGCCTAACAAATGGAACAGTTTGTTTTTCTGAAATCAGGGCTTTCAGTGAGTGCTGTGATTTGGATGTAAAATCAAAGGACAGTATCTATGTCTTTTTGATGCTAGAGATTCACTGGGCAATTTCTGAATTTAGTGAGGGGTAGTTATCACCAATACTGGGATTTCCATGGCAAGACTGTGGTATTTAGGATTGATTTGTTTTACAAAATTGTCTCTTTTCTGGGCTCACTATGATCTACAGTACATGTTTATCGGTTTGCATTCTGCATTCTGAGCAGGCTGCATTGGCAGTAAGACAAATTTTATATTACTTATTAGTGATATAAATCAAGCATTCCAGCATTTCATTAATGGCAAATCTGAGGCTCAGAACCAGAAAAGAGAAAATCAGGATCCTCCTTTCAAGACAACAAGATGATTCTTGCAGCACCTTGTCTCTAACCCCAACTTTTTTCTTCTCTGTTTTGCAGATGAATTTCTATTTGGAAATGCAAAATGACAGGGCTGAGAGCCTTTGCAATACACTTTCAGACTGGTTAAAGCAACCCAATTCCATAAGGGGGCAGTGTAAGAAACGAGCACTGAAAATGTTTCAGGCGTTGCTTTCAGTAACATTGAAATAAAACTTTCCACAGAGACAAGGTTCCCAGTGGTTTCAGGTAACTGGAGGGACAAGCTGTCCATGGAGCAAGGTTTCAGAGATTGCACTGAAGTCTGAAGGATTACTGCATATGGGAATTTGTCCTTTGGCGCTCTACTCACACTCGATTTTCTGTCTAAACCCATGATTTAATTTGGGTGAATTCTGATTTATACCTTTATGAAGAAAAGGGAGCTGAGGCCATCAGCAGTATAAATAAAGTCTTAGCTCAGTGGCAGTGCTGGCTGTGTGAGGACTGCAGGATCAGTCTGTATAGTACTGGCCGGACTTCGGCATTTGATGAGCAAGTTGCCTTTATTTATAATGTGGTAGATAGAGCCGGACGTGTTGCTGCGACTGACTTACAACAGCTGCAAGGTCAGAAGTCTGATGGACTGAGGGAAAAGTGTCCTGGCAATGTATATCTGAAGATTGTGTTGAATCAGGGATATGTAAAAGGTTAAATTGGGTAAGTCTAGAAGCTTTGGGATTTTTTATGTCTCAGACTAGCTTTTTAGAAACATCCTTGGAGGATACTAAAGAGTGTCTTCTATAACAGAAGGCTGAATTCACCCCCTTTGCTACCTTCTGTGACCTTCTCACCATTTCCTTATTTGTGCTTTGTAAAATAAGAAACACTAAAACAACCCTGTCATCAAATCCATGACATCTATTCCTTCATTGATTCTTGAGAGGCTATAACAAGCTCAGCTAGGAACACATTTTAATAATTATACAGCTATAATTATCATTTTGGCTTTGCTAGGATTTTTGAAAGATAAACTGTGCAATCTATTTATAAGCTTGATAAGCAGGAAGACCTAGTGCCCTTTCCTTCTAGTAAATCCATGGGAACTCTTATATGCAGAGTGAAATTGTCTAAAAGAACATCAAATAAAACAACTAGGCTTCTAATTAAGCATAATCTTGCAGTAGGTGGGTGCAATAAATACCTCGCCAGTGAAGGAAAAGAAAGCTTTGCATTTTATGTAGAAATACAGACATTTCAGTAAATGCTTGGAAAACAATGATCTTCTATGAGTAGTCCCATCCACACTAACACTTACCCCAGGACAAATGGTGAGGGCAAAAAGCTACTCCAGGAATATTTTTGGTATATACCAAGAGGATACAATTTGAAGGAGATCTCTGTTTTACATAGCTGGTTAGTAAGATGATATGTATCTGCTCATTTGCACAATTGGATTTTCAAAGCAAAAACAAATGGAGAAAAGTAGCAGGAAAGACAATGAAAAATGAAAATATGATTTCAAAGATGACAGAGCTAGGGCTTTGAGTAAAGCATGAAAGCAGTCCCAAAGACAAGGTTTATGGATGGGGTCCTGATAACTGTTTCCTAGCAACAGGAATACTATTAAGGAGGATGCTGAAGTCCAGTTTAATACATTTATCCAGTGCTCTGAAGGACAAGTGAGTAACATCAAATTCCTCATTTTTACAGGACTACTCAGTTTCTGTATCTGTCTTTACAAGAAGTGCTTCTACAGAAATCAGTCCGGGTTATGTGCATCTATATACATCTGTATACATATGTTAGTCCTTTTCTAGCATAACTGAGAAATAATGTTATTTATTTGGATACCTGCTTGGTGTTATTTAATTAGATACAAGACTGCAAATTAGTTAAACACAGTTATGTGAGAGGAAAATAAGGGGATCAGATGTAGCCAGCATGGATTCAGGAGGGGAAGATCCTGCTTAACCAACCTAGTCTCCTTATATGATCAGGTGACTCATCTGATCGATGAGGGGAAACCTGTGGATGTAGTGTATCTTGATTTTAGTAAAGCCTTTGATACTGTTTCCCATAATAAACTCCTGATGAAACTGATGGATTGTGGCTTAGACAGGTTTACTCTGTCCTGGGTTAAGAATTGGCTGGATGGCCGAGCTCAGAGGGTGGTGGTGAATGGAGTCATGTCCAGTTGGAGGCCGGTCACCAGTGGGGTCCCTCAGGGTTCAGTGTTGGGGCCGGTTCTATTCAACATCTTTATTGATGATCTGGATGAGGGGATGGGATCCGTTATTAGTAAGTTTGGGGATGACACCAAGCTTGGAATGAGTGTCGATCGGTCAGAGGGAAGGAGGGCTCTGCAGAGAGACCTTGACAGGCTGGATAGATGGGCTGAGTCCAATAGCATGAGGTTTAATAAATCCAAGTGCCGGGTTTT